>JAEAOA010000241.1:1075000-1112500 GCA_016746295.1 Potamilus streckersoni
TCCTGCACACATGTTCTTATCTAGGTCTTCCTTATGACAAGGACGATGATTCATTACTCAATCTCGAACTCACCTGAAGGCAAGTAGATTCCGCTACGCAGGCGGCCCTCTTACATCTTTATAAGAACGTAGATATTTTGTCCGGACCTATATCGATACTTAGCTTCATAATTCTTCACGCATTCACGTACAGTAGAACTTGAAAGTTTTTTGTTTCATAATGGAAGTGAATGAAATGTAAGTCGATATTTGAAGACCCAATTAGCAAAATTAACAATTCTCAGTTTATCACTACATATTTTACACGATATTAAAGAAAATAAATAATTTACGCTAAAAAGGTGATTTATACAAATATAGGATGTTTGTACAAATATAGTGTAATATGTCTACGTTAGTCGGTGACATGGCATATTAAGCGTAAATACGCAGAAATTGCCATTGGAATCTCAGTACGTTTATTTCACTAGTGTTCATCCTAAACTTGTATTCACTAAACCACGCAACTCTCTGTCCCAGTGGTTTACATTTTCGTCCTTGTTTACCTTTTTTCCAAGAAAAGAATCTACATTATTTAAAGCTGACTCTTTGTCTTGAACAAGCATGGTGTAAAAGAAAATCGTGTAACCTGATAATGGACAGTTAATATTTGTGCGTAGTTCTTATGTCTGTGAGTGGAATGTCATGGACAATATTGTGCGGTTTTTAGTTTACTTGACCACGAGTTCATCTGAGGTTATAATGTGGTTCTGCGTGACAATGTCCGCATCATTCGTTGTCCGTCAACAATTTCTGTAAAGACCCCCCCCCACAAAACACCCCTCCCCCGAAGAAACACGCCCTCCCCCAAACCAATTTCATCCTAACTCTGCAGAGAGCGTTTCTGCATAACGGAGTTTTAGTTTCATACAAACGATGAATATTCATCATCTGATATAAATCAAAAAGCAAAGAATTCTACCCCAACACCGTTCATAAGAATCAAGGTTTGAAAATCTGTACAAATGACGTCAATCCGCATTCAACTAAAGCACAGAAAAGCCTTTACATAACTGCATGGCATAAAACAAAGCAAAGATCTTTAAGACCATCTAATTCTGAAGGACGCATCCAGGAATAAAGACCTAAAAATTGAGTGGTATGATAAGAGATACGGCCTCCTGGAATATAGACCTAAAAATTGAGTGGTGTTATAAGAGATACGGCTCCTGGAATAAAGACCTAAAAATTGAGTGGTATGATAAGAGATACGGCCTCCTGGAATATAGACCTAAAAATTGAGTGGTGTTATAAGAGATACGGCTCCTGGAATAAAGACCTAAAAACTGAGTGGTGTGATAAGAGATACGACCTCCTGGAATATAGACCTAAAAACTGAGTGGTGTGATAAGAGATACGGCCATCTTTCGTACAGATTATGCTATATTTCATGGTTTAACACATTTTTACAATGAACATAAAGTATTTGGCATAGAAGCCGTTTTTATTTGTACTATTGTCGCTGATTTGTCATCAAGTATGGACGCTGTTACTAAAGACAATAAAACCTAATAAATACATCCTTTAAAAAAGACCCAGTTTAACAGAATTTGACAAAATATGACAAAATGATGACACAGTACAATGGCCTTTTACAATGGTACAACTGACATTAGTGCATAATCAAATATGGCTACAATTACTAAATACAAAAACAAATATGAACTCAAAAAGTGCTTAGCAGTATTCAAAGAATTTAAACACACACACACACACACACACACACACACACACACACACACACACACACATACACGCACACACGGTGGCATAAAAACCTTTCAGATTGGTAAGAATAATAACAATGTATTGCTATATATGACCACCGGTATATGTTTACTAAATACTTAAGTGCCTTAAAACTACTTCTTCAAAACCTTTAAAATTGATTTTTAATGAATCTGAAAGAAAGCAGACGGCCAAAAATACATCTTTAAGATAATACAAATGATGCCGATTCGAAATTAAGAACGGCCCCAGAAAAATAAACTGTCTTCTGGTAGGATGCCGTTCTGATTTACACAAACGATGTATAATAACAAAGTGAAAGATAATTAGCTTTGGAAAATCTGGGCCAATAGGATGCTTTCTGAATAATTAATACCAGTGTTGTTGTTGATTGTGCTAAGTATATACAAAATAATTACTTGTGTGTTAGTTTTAAAATTTTTTCTATTTTTTTTTTAATTTGATTACATATTATTGAAATGAAAATTCAGTTGAGTTCTGTTTTGATTTGGTAGATAACCAGTATTGCTACATTGTGTTTTTAGCTGGCCCAGTTCCCGACATTCATTCAAAACTGGTAAACAACTTCTTTTAATTCATTCCCAGAGTGAAAATTATTGGTCGTAATCAAGGTCATGCTTGGCTTGCATGTCAGTTCAATGTAAACAACTTTAATTTTTTTTTTTAAATTTAATCCTATAGATTCGTTTAGTAGAATCAAATTTGTCCACGGCGTACTTGTCAGCCGGCCTATGGTCATTCTATGCCATTCTAACTAAGTGGCCACGTGACCCCATCACGTGATTTAAAATTGCGTTTAAAACTAACGATTTATAGTTATTTAATTCAGTTGTAAATAATACCTTCAGAGCTCAACTCTATTTTGTGTTGTGACCAAGTTGAGTTAAATTTTTTTAAATAAAATAATTTATTTTTCTTGGAAATATCTAGTGCTAATCAACTTTCTTGGACAATGACATTTATTAGAAATTATTCGGAATTCTACAACCAAAATATGAATTTTAGTGATTCAACAAGGAACTGTTGACACGAAAGTACAAAACAAGTTATAGAAGGCGTTATCGCCTTCCATCATGGAACTTCATCGGGATTTGAACTTTGATTCACTTAGAACTTGTTAGTGATAGGACTTGCATTTTTAATTTCTATGATCAATTTTAGGATTAGATTTACAAATCGTAAATCCTTTTTCATATTGTTACCCTGTTTACTAGGGAAATAAATTATTCTGTTAAAATTAACAAATCTTGTTGGCTTCAACCTTATTTTTATTACTTTTGTAGAAGTCTAAACACGTAACAATTGCTTATATTTAAACAAAAACACAACTGTTTAAAAGTTTGCTTGTATCTTGTACATTCACCAAAATATGATGGCACATCAGAAATATTTGTCTATTATTGAGGCTCCTATGCAAAGATGCTTTTTTTGTGAAACACGGTCAAATTCTGTCGGTCGGTTGTTTTCGATAAAGTCGTATATAAATAGGTCAAATTCTATTTAGTAATATTTGAGAAAGTCGTTTAAGCCTTTTCTTTATCTGAATGCTTTTGTCTCAAAAGGCAACTATTTTGTCCTTCTAATTTTAGAAATGATGGTCATATTTTATTATTATCGATCGGTCACATTTATAAATATTGGAAAGCTGTTTATGTCATGACACTCTATACCAAATATGATCCGAATATGTCAAGTATTTTTTCAGTAGATTTTTAAACTAAGCGTTGTTGAAGGACGCACGGCGGGCGACGTAAGATGGACGACGCAATGCTATCGCTAGGTCATTTTTATACGGTACGGTAGTCTTAAAATAACATGAACCCCTCAAAAAAAACCTACTCAGCTGGACAGGAGGAACATGACGGAAAACATCATGGCATGATAGGGCTTTCAGTTTTGTGAAAATGATCTTTGATCAACTTTTCCAAATTTCACAGATATTAACAAAGTGATTTTTTTTTATAAAAAAAATAACTGTTAACAGAAATATAATATTCTGACATATAGTGCACTGCAATTCGGTCATTCAAATTTGCTTAAATTATATTGATTTTTGACCCAGTATAGCGCAAATTACTAATGAAAATAAACAGATAAATACGTTGCTACCTTATTCGCACAAGACATAAAATAAGCACCTTTCCGTCTTATCTTTGATCACTCTGATCACAGTTCTTCTATCTCTAACAATTCTCCTTTTCCCTCATGCAACACTGGGCAAAGTCTAATGATGGTCCTCTGATGAGAATATGAGGCACTGCCTTTAAACAATAGCCAAAATCTGACAGGAGATGGAAGGGCACAAAATCACAATGAACTCTATGTATGGCCTTTTGAAATACTAATCGAAAGCCTTTAAATAGCAACTTGCATCATAATAAACTAGATAGATATCTTGGCTAATCTCATCAAGCATCCTACCACACCAAATCATACCACACCTGTTTACCACACCAAATCATACCACACCTGATGTTTTGGCTAATGTAAGCAAGAGTTATACCTCACCTGATGTTTTGGCTAATGTAAGCAAGAATCATAACCACACCTGATGTTTTGGCTAATGTAAGCAAGAATCATAACCACACCTGATGTTTTGGCTAATGTAAGCAAGAGTTATACCTCACCTGATGTTTTGGCTAATGTAAGCAAGAATCATAACCACACCTGATGTTTTGGCTAATGTAAGCAAGAATCATAACCACACCTGATGTTTTGGCTAATGTAAGCAAGAGTTATACCTCACCTGATGTTTTGGCTAATGTGAGCAAGAGTTATACCTCACCTGATGTTTTGGTAAATGTAAGCAAGAGTTATACCTCACCTGATGTTTTGGCTAATGTAAGCAAGAATCATAACCACACCTGATGTTTTGGCTAATGTAAGCAAGAGTCATACCACCCATGATGATTTGACTAATGTAAGTAAGAGTCATACCACACCTGATGTTTTGGCTAATGTAAGCAAGAGTCATACCACACCTGATGTTTTGGCTAATGTAAGCAAGAGTCATACCTCACCGGATGTTTTGGCTAATGTAAGCAAGAATCATAACCACACCTGACGTTTTGGCTAATGTAAGCAAGAGTCATACCACACCTGATGTTTTGGCTAATGTAAGCAAGAGTCATACCACCCATGATGATTTGACTAATGTAAGTAAGAGTCATACCACACCTGATGTTTTGGCTAATGTAGGCAAGAGTCATAACACCCCTGATGTTTTGGCTAATGTAAGCAAGAATCATAACCACACCTAATGTTTTGGCTAATGTAAGCAGGAGTCATACCACCCCTGATGTTTTTACTAATGTAAGCAAGAATCATACCACACCAGATGTTTTGGCTAATGTAAGCAAGAATCATACCACACCAGATGTTTTGGCTAATGTAAGCAAGAGTCATACCACACTATATGTCTTTGATACTTGTTATTGCATTTCGATTTGAGGCAAAGCCATCTCAGGAACACCGTCTCTTTTTCTATACACATCTCTAAAAATATCAAAGACAGACTCCATTTTACTTTAACGTAATTACGGGTTATGTGAGACTGGCACGTATGACAATAACGGATTACTAAACCAATATGTTTTGGGTCTTTTGATAGGAAATCCTAAATTTTCCATATTAGATGGTGTCCTTTATGCAAAAGTGATTCAGACAACAAATGATAAATGTTTCAAGCGTAAACATCGTGGAAAATGATATGAGGAAGGAAATGCACTTTTCTTATGAGAACCTTTTCACAACACGCATATGACAACACTGCATTATTATGTGAACGTTTTCTCAACATGCACACAACAACACTATATCACCAATAATATAACACCAATCACGTTATTTATCGTGTGAATTTAAAACTCGTGTAATCGACTTTTCTACTACGTACGAAGGCACGTTTAGCAGTAACGGTTCTTGTATGGCACATCACACTTATCGTAATGAAGGTGATTTGACATCATCGATGCAGATTTATGCACAATAATAAAATAAAGCATGTTTGTGAACGTTCTTTGGTCTAACCGGTACTTGTCGCTTGCTGAATTTTTATTGTTTGTTGTTGTGAATTTTTTGAAAAAAAAAACCGTCGTCACATTATATCTAATATTTCAGAATATCGATCCGTTGTATATTTAATTCAACAAAACTGAAGATTAGGTTTGTACGAGAAAACTGAACCAATATGAGGTAACCGAGTTGATACAGGACCAACACACTGTAACCTGGCCTATACAGGACCAATATTGGGTAACCATGCCAACACAGGACCAATAGTAGGTAACCGTGCCAATTCAAGGCCAATATGGGGTAAACGTGCCGATACCGGAGCAATATTAGGTAACTGTGCCAATACGGGACCCGTTATGGGGTAACAGTGCCGATATAAATTGGGCCTAAGCTGTTCATCTTCCATATATGAAATTTATATATTATATAGTGGTATTAGGCAGATTTGGTTTAACGGACCCATTTAGCTCTTTATTATCCAATGCCCAAATGCCAAAATCTTGTAATGGTAAAAGAAAAAAAAAATAATTGACAAAGTTACCACTGTATTTCACATTAAAAAACCTTCTTTGACGGAAACGAAACACACACACACACACACACACACACACACACACACACACACACACACACATATATATATATATATATATATATATATATATATATATATATATATATATATATATATATATATATATATATATATCTCTTTGTGTGTGTGTGTGTGTCTACAAAGCGTCATACAAAACATATTTAATTTTGCCTGGAATAGTGTTTTTTTTTTTTTAACGCAACTAGGTTTACTACCGAGACATTAAGATACAAATGAAGAAGAACACCATGTCATATGAGGAAGGAAACTGCAAATGATGAATCCATTTCAGAACTTGCATAGTTTTGGTGATTCAGTAAAGACAAAATCCATCTTTAATCACGACATCGTACTCACCTGAACCTCTTTCGTCAAGCATTATTGTCACCCATTTGCGTCATGTGGACAAAGAAGCTGTCATTCCTGCATGTCATTCTGGTAAATGATTGCTTCTGACTTTAATGGGCATACATCGTTTTCACGAGGTCATTAACACTTGCAACAATATAGACTCATTTGCAACAATATGGACTGATTAATTCAGTTCCATATTTATTATTTAAAGAAATACAAAACGTAGAAATATTTAGAACGTTTTGCTTATTTTCTTTCATAAAACTCAATGAAGAGGAAAGGTGAGATAAAACTCTAACACAGAAAATACGTTCACTTATATGTTTTAATTCCTACTCATTTTCTCGACAGGCTGACTGACACACAATATTACCGTTTATATAGTACTCAAGAAGAGCAAGTTATTGTTACAGAATCATCCTTAAATTTTTGGCACTCATGGTACTTAACACCATGCGCGAGTCTTTCTCCCTCCTCCTTACTTACTATACGATATAGCTTACATCTTACTATAGATAATGAACTATTACCTATCAGTTATTTATACCCAAGTCACGTGGGTGAAGCGATGATTATTAGGCTTCCCTACCTGGGCAGCACTTATTATGTCGGGGGGGGGAGTATGTAATGTATGACCTATACTAGTACTTGTGTCCTATATTTGAAAGGTATGTTTGTCCTATACTAGGCTGGTATACGTTAATATTTGTCGGGTAGGTGTGTCCTATACTACTAATCAGGCATGTGTACTATACTTGTCGGTATGTGTGCCTATATTGGTCAGGTATATGTGTCCTATACTAGTCAGGTAGGTGTGAGTCCGGTACTAGTCAGGTAAGTGCGTTCTATGCTAATCAGGCAGGTGTATTTTATACTAGTCAATACTATCCTATACTAGTTAGATATGTGTCCTATACTAGTCAAATGTGTGTCCTATACTAGACAGATGTGTCTTCTATACTAGATAGGTATGTGCAATATACTCCAATGACACAATACAATCTCACTTCTACTATTTGTCTATATTCAGCACGCCACTGGGATTGACGATACAAAGCTTTTTGTTTTGATTTTCATTCAAAATATTTGCTTTATATATATATATATATATATATATATATATATATATATATATATATATATATATATATATATATATATATATATATATATATATATATATATATATATATATATATACACACACATACACACACACATACGCGAGTGCGAGCGTTAGCGTGCGCGCTTGTGTGTAAATCGCTAGGTGCAAGAAATGGTTGGCTGACTGGCAGCTGCGGCTAACTCGTCAGAGGTTCCATTACCATTTATATCAATTGGAGTAGACAATCAACAATTCGTACACATTTCCAAACATTTTAAGCAAATCGTGTTTATGTAAAATTTTGGACGGGTTCTCAAATTTAAGGTTTTGCAAGGCTTTCCGTCTCGAAAGGTCTGGTTTGGTTTTGTGGGTTTAAACCGTTTTGTAGCACTTTATATACATGGCGATCAGTATATTTATTGGTGTGAAGAATCCAAGAAACAAAGGAAAGAGCCACCGACCCACGGAATGGTATCGGCAAGCTGTCTCACCTACCCACTTTAGTCGAGCCAAGACTCGAACCACGCTAACTGAAGTGAAATATCAGTGATCTGAAAAAGCGAGCGCCTTAGACCAGTCGATCACCTGGGATCTAGTGCGAGAATAAACAACAAAAAGACTAAAAGGTCGATTTCTATTTTTTAAAGTTAGGTAGTAGTCTTTTTGTTACGTTTTGCATCTTTTTTATGCTTGGTATTTCGTGACACATTCAAGTTTTACATTTCCGCTTATCAAGCAAAGAACCTGGCCAATAGAATAAACATAACTGTCAATAAATTTTGATCAGATGGCGTACTTAATGCTTTTCGAGATTGGCGGGATTCCCTGGATATGCAAAATAACTGTTAATGGCAGTAGCGGCTGATCTTATATCAAGAATTAGTCATTTTCACTATGTATTTTTTTTCTGTCACGTAGCCCATAAACGCCTCGATTCAGACTTGAATGCAAATACGAATGTACTACCGTTATGTTAGGTTCTTAAAAGCCGATAAAGGATGCTTTTTATTTTACTTCTGTTCATGCATTTTTGCAACACAATCAAACAACTGTAGAAGAGGAAGACGTGCAATTCATATCGTTTTTCAAAATTGCAAAAAATCTAAATTATATATATACCGGACAACTTTATTTGAAATTTAGAGGGGCGAGGTGGGGATGGTGAACAACTTAGATTTATTTGTAGAGGTGACTGATGTCTTATTTTGTTCCGAGTGCTAGTCATTCCATATAGTTACCAACTGTTTGTCTGTCTATTTCTATTTGTATCTGTCTCTCTCTGAGTCTCTTCTGTAATATATATATATATATATATATATATATATATATATATATATATATATATATATATATATATATATATATATATATATATATATATATATATATATATATAAACACACACACACACACTCACTTACTGTAGACTACTGAATGACTAGTCATCACTAAAAACTTGCGTTTTGGGTCGAAAGCCATTCGCAAGGAACCGTATAGACGATGATGCTTATTAGCAACATGGGTGGGTAGAAAAGTGGATGTAATTATATATATATATTTATATACATGTGTGTGTGTGTGTGTGTGTGTGTGTGTGTGTGTGTGTGTGTGTGAGTGGAATGGTTTAACCATACATGAATGACGAGTGAATGGAATAATTGTACTTCACGGACAATTTGAAGGTATTAAATATACTTCGAGGACTAGTGAAAAAATAATTTTTGCTTCAAGGACGAGTGGAAAGGATTAAGTGTGTTTCAAGGACGTCTGTTAAGAATATTTGCACCTCAAAGACGAGTGAAATAATTGTACCTCTAGGATACGTGAAATGAGTAACGGTACTTTAAGGGCAATTTAAATGGTTTTATACACTTCATGGACGAATGAAAGGATTGTACTTCATGGACCAGTGAAAGGATTAAATGTACTTTAAGGACCAGTGAAAGGATTAATTGTACTTCAAGGACGAATGAAAGTTGGTGCGTCAACTGCATTTATGTATTTATATCTTATTTGCTTCTTGGTACAGTCCTGAATTAAAGTTCTTAGTCTTACAATGACTCTGATATCTGAACTTTAAGCATCAGAATCGTGAAGTTTCTTAAAAGAAATATTCAGCAAAATCTATATTTTTCTTGCCACAAATACCCGGACCCTTAATTGTTTTACCCCCAAATCAATAGCTCTTCTCCACCCCTTAAAGGCAATCCTTTCGTAAGCTTTGGTCGAGACGCATGCTCAAGATTAAAAGTATTCTTGCAAGAAAAATACCCAAAAAGTAATAGATAAATAAATATTTTCTTTCAGTTAAAATGAATTATTGACAAACTGAAGTACAATGTCAAGAATTTAAATTATTGTGCAGACAATTTTATTTTCAGCCAGTAACCTTGACCTTTAAAAGACCTGGAAATTTCTTTCTTGTGCAATATGCCAGCCATCCATACCGTATAGTCCAGATCGGAGATACAAACGTTATTATGTGGAATCCATTTTCATCCTTCAGTCATACAACATTGACCTTAGACCTTTCAACCCTAAAATCGAAAAGCAAACCATCCATAAAGTTTGATAATTATATTTGGTTGATAACCTGAATTACTGTGAGGAAATGAAATAAAAAAAAACAACAAGCGGAAAACATATCACAATACTTTTCTCGTTATGGAGGCTGAATGGTCAATAGATAAGTAGACTAAATTGTTTAAAAGTGCATTAACGGAGCAGTATTTGTCACAACAGACACTCCTGCCCCTTCTTGATGCATATTCTATTTAAACAGAAAATGCAGTTTTGAAAATGTCACGATATTTCCCAGTTTTGTTTTCAAAATTATTAGATTCTATAAGAACTGTGTTAAAATACTCAGTACAAATACAATGTATATGTGTTTAGAGTTTAAGGACACATCAGCTGAATCACAGCTATATAGTGCCGAATAAAAGTTAAACTCTGAAAAAGTAACGAGATAAGTTGCTAAAACCTTTATGAACCAGTAAAGTTTGAGTTGTAATATAAAGGTGTTTGCAAAACGCATACGGTATCCGCATACTCCAGTAATTGTCCTAACACCTAAATCTGTGTCCCAAAGACTAGTTCTTTGGCGGATGGTAATTTAAGGATATACCCATTATATAGAACAAGTATTATCTATCTAAATTTGTTTTTTCGTGCCCAATACATGTATATACACCTGCATTATGGGACAGACGACGAGTTATAACCCAGGGGTCAAATATGCTTATGCCAAGGACACGAACCATTAGATTAGAACGTCTTCTGAGGTGTCTTGATAGTTGTCTCAAGAATCACGAACAAACTTAAGAATAGGTCATTCTTAAGACAGAAATTAAAATGGTATTGACGTCATTATAACCATATATGAAATAAGCCGAACCTCCGAACCATATAACCAGGCGATAGATTAAATTTAAGAACAGTTTTGCGCAACTACAGACCAGTCCCAAACATATCTAGAGGTGTGAAGTCTTTATTTTGAACGGTGTTCTTCAAGCTGCACGGATGCACTCTTTCATGAAAGGTTAGGATCCCATGACCGTCAAAATGAGCAGAGATAAAATAATGGCACAAGGAATAATAAATTCAGAAGTGAATAGAATAGAACAAAACTGTTATTAATGAAGGAAAATTTTGGCCCACACATAGGTGACATATGATAATACTTTAACTATTACAATATTGTAACGAGCTAAAAGTAAGTACATGTATTAAGAAAACGAAAGGCAAAATTCTGGAGTGTATTGAAAATATACATTTGTTCCAATGTATTGATCTACTTATGTGCTAAATTGGGTCTACTGGTTGCATACAAAAAGGGCAGAAATACCTATTGAAGACAAACACGGTAGTGGCACGTATATGATGGATATCAATTTAATGTGCATCATTAATGCCATGTATTGAATCTACTGTTAAAATGACGGTCTGGCAGTTAAAGTTTTTCAGATGTACAGGCTGCATTATATTCCATCCAGTAAAAAAATCCGGTTTAAACTAAATATTTTTTTAATAACAAAAGTCTTTTTTTATGAAAGAATAATTCGAACCAGACATACATTGGCACAATAAATAGTAAATCACAGATTTATTCTTCTGTGCCAGTAATCACCTTAGTCACGTCCCCAGATCTCGGCGCTTCTGGCTTTATTATGTCAATTACGTCATGACAGCGTCCTGGGCAGCCATACCTGAGTGGTCCTCCGCCAAAACATTCCCAGGCATAATTACTCACGCAAAGATGTTCTTTAAGGACGACCATGTTTACAACCGCCGTTAGTCTTGCATGTCAGTACAGAGTACAAAGTACTGCTAGTCAGTGAAGTTTTATGAATGAAATTCCGGACGGAAGGTATTGATACAGTTATAGAGAAGTGAGGTAACCGAAAGACCATGTATAATCAAAGAAAGACATTAAAAATATTGTGAAATGGGAAGGAATGGATTCTGCGTGTCTGCTTGCAAGGTTGTGAATGTCAACGTTCAAAGATGTAAAGACTTTCGAAAAGCGACATAACACTAAATCCATACAAGCATCTGCTTTCAAAAAGCTTAAAGATTTCTTTATATATAATTCATTTACAGACTATACTACATTTATAGGTAATCTATTTATAGTGGGAATATTAAGATAAACTGACCTACTTATTAAACTCTACTGATCATATGCCCATGTTTTCGGACTTCATGCCCAAGCTGGACAGATGAAAATCAAAAATGTTTCAAATGGCCTCACGCGTTGCTGTCTCTAGAAATACGTGAATGCCAATGGTTTCTCTAATCGTAATATCATTCAAATGAGCTTACATAATTCTATACCGTTCTTTTCATTTTCAATAAGGATTGTGTGCAGTCATAGTACCCTCAAAGGATCAAGACCTTCGTAATGTTAAAACTGTCGTCATATCGTAAAATGTCTTCCTTGCACTGGTGCGCAGTAGGCAACCTCACAGATTTCCGGTCAGTTGCTATTTCAGTAGGCCTAATGTATCTTGAATATTTTCTGTATGTAGTTTTTTTTTTAAATCTTTGTTTTCTCGTGAAGACTTATTTTTTATTACAGACCGTATTAGGACGTAATTATTCAAAAGGGAACACTCATGCATACTTCTACCAACTTTTGACCACCCATACGAGGTGCTGAAAATGAAATATGGCAAAATCCCTGCACTTAGTAGGTTGGGATTTTATTGGGTTGTCAGTTTGCAACTTTGGGCAATCATGCGCGTTTTCTCGTGTGGATTTTGGGTATATTTACATAAAACTAACATTCCGAATATGATATACGTCTCATCTTCACGCGCAACAAAAACACATCTAAATCTGTGAGACAACACAGACACCAAACTTGCTTGGACGGTTATTAAACTATATTTTGTTTTACCAAAAAACAAAACAAACAAAACAAGTTTGTATAAAAATAAGAAGTTAGATGTCAAGGGTCTTAGCTCATTTGAATGAAAACGTTGAGAGAAAAAACAACACCAAAAGCATATTGATATCTATGAGATAATGTGTACACCAAATTGGGTATTACTAATTTGAACACCAAATTGGGTATTACTAATTTGAATGATTCTTGAGGCATGCCTCTTACAAGCAGCTTCCTCTGTGGTTGTTGTTGTTGTTGTTGTTGTTGTTGTTGTTGTTGTTGTTGTTGTAGGGTTTTAACTCCATTTTCAGCTCAATATAGGATACACATGGTGGCCAGTATAAACGGTGGAGGAAGAACCCGGTAAAACTCATACCGGATCTGAGCTTTCACACTGATATAAAAGTGACCATACCGGATCGGAGATCTCAAACTGATATAAAAGTGACCATACCGGATCTGAGCTTTCACACTGATATAAAAGTGACCATACCGGATCGGAGATCTCAAACTGATATAAAAGTGACCATACCGGATCTGAGCTTTCACACTGATATAAAAATGACCATACCGGATCGGAGATCTCAAACTGATATAAAAGTGACCATACCGGATTGGAGCTTTCACACTTATATTAAAGTGACCATACCGGATCGGAGCTCTCAAACTGATATTAAAGTGACCATACCGGATCGGAGCTCTCAAACTGATATTAAAGTGACCATACCGGATCGGAGATCTCAAACTGATATAAAAGTGAGCATACCAGATTGGAGCTTTCACACTGATATTAAAGTGACCATACCGGATTGGAGCTTTCACACCGATATTAAAGTGACCATACCGGATCGGAGCTCTCAAACTGATATTAAAGTGACCATACCGGATCGGAGCTCTCAAACTGATATTAAAGTGACCGTACCGGATCGGAGCTCTCAAACTGATATAAAAGTGACCATACCGGATTGGAGCTCTCACACATGTATAACGACTATGCTAGCTTTCAAACTGATATAAAGAATAGCCGTACTGGATCTGAAAAGACGAAGCATGTGAAAGGCACACATGCCCGTCAAATGCAATTGGCGTAGAGCTAATGTTGTTGTATGAAGTGCGAACGGACGGACTGATGGACGGACGAAGGTGAATACGGTATATAATGCTTTACTAAGTCGATGCAGAACCTTCATTTGCTAAACAATTACGCAATGGTTGTAAATGTAAAGTTATATACCAATGACCAACATTTTCAATCTCTTTTTTCCCATCTGATGTTGCCAACTAAGGTTTCCATGTGGTCTAGCGAAGCTTTTCATGGTTCTGTTATGGTTTTTTGTGTGAAAAAAAATATTTAAACGAACAACGTGATATCGCGTGTATACGTGCCACGATTGATGTGTTTTAGAACCGTCCGTACCGATTTTACCTCAAAATGGAAGTCATAGAAATAACTTTTTAATGTTTTGCTATTGCTTTCCATTCAAAATGGAAAGTACCAACCAAAATATTGAGCTTCTGGTTGCCGAGGGGTCTAAAGCGCTCGCCTTTACCGATCACTACCAGGCTTGGTCAACGTGGATATGTGAGAAAGGTTGCCAGTAGCTTCCAGTAGGTCGGTGGTTCTTCATGGGGTTCTCACAGGTTCTTCATACCCCAGTTAAATTGGCCACTAAAAAATGGCGTTATACCCACTACACCACAACAAATAATATAAACGGCTATGCCCAAGGCCTAGGAAATTCGGTTGTGTTTTTATTACAGTTATCTTTTGCTAAATGAAATCATAAATTTTTGAGGTGGCCAATATAAGAGGATTAAATCTGGAAAAACATTCGCTTTTTCCACAGAAAAGCATAGTAAAACCCATTCAATAAAGTATCCCAAATACAAAATAGAAATAAATATACAAGCTAGAATACATGCGCCTGCAATGCCGTGAGTGCTTGTGTAATTTTGATTTTTAACGTAGCTTTAACAATTTTTCAGTCATATCGCTACAATGTCTGAAGTTTGGCAGTTTATAGTGATGTCTAGCACTGGGACATCATGCCGCAGACATATAGCATGTTGTCCAATTCAGTCACATTATCCTGACACCAGGCCGACCAGTCCTAACAGTAACCTATTAATGCTGAATTTTTGGTATGACTCGGCGGGGTTTGAACCCGTGACCTCCCGCATGATAGGCGGACGCTCTAAACACTAGGCTAACGGTGCGGTCCCGCAATGCCGTGAGTTCTATCGTTAAGTTAGAGGCGTTCTTCTTATGTCAAAATTTCCTAACTTTACGTACAAAATAATTTGAAATCGCTGAAGCAGGTGACATAAATAACATGGATTAAACCGTTCATAAAATCTAAAAACGATACATAGAAGAAGAAAACAATCTTAGAAAATTTTACTCGATGAAGCTGGCAAAAAAATTGCTATGCCAATTGCTTGAAATTTAATAATTTATTCACACTGGGAAAATTCATTTCAGCTACATTATTTTTTGTTGTTTCAGTTGTCCAGATCTATTCCGACAACGAAGCATAGATGTGATTTAAAATATACACCAAGAATGTTTTTCCTTCTTTTATAATTTTGCAAATCGACTCTCCCAATCGTGTATGCACAAGTTATTGATGGATTAAAGATGTCTTTTCAAACTGTATGTCTATCTAATAAATGCTTAAATTTTGTCAATTGTTTTAAGTTGTCAACATCATGCTAACATTGCTGACTTTTGTTCGTGATTGTAATATGTAAACATTTGTGAAGCAGGATTTCAAGGTCAGCCTTAACTTTTACAGTTAGACTATGTTTTACCGTTGGAAATCTTCACATTCTCTTACGTTATATATTTAGGGAAAATGTGTATAAATAGGGATTTAATAAACGAATGATTCATTCTTGTTTTAGATCAGACTGCCGGATATAACTCGAGAAGAATTATTTTTTAAAATTATTCAATGGAATTATTTAAGTGTTCATTCGTTAACTGTTGCATTTATATACACTAATTTAGGATTAGTGTGAACACATCCAAAGACAGACTGAATCAATGTGATACACCAGGGCATTTAAAATAATTGAAATTCATTCAGAATACACAATACATTTCTACTTGTGACAGGACATTTAGGATTATTTGGAATTTTGTTTCACAATAATGTAACAGTCTCTTGAATTTTCACTTTGTATTGTAGGGAAATAAATAATCTGCTGATTTTACTTAAACTGTTAGTTTTACTTGTTTCTGTTACATATTTTAAGATCCAGAATCAGCGCATAAACATTTGGCTCAGACAAAACACGATAAGTGCCAAATGGGCACTAATCATTAAAATATACAACGATACGCTGTCTAAAATAGGATGTATACCGTAAGACAACAGTAAGCCGTCTAATCTGTAAAATAATAGACTGGATGACCAATCTTACATCGTATTTAAATGATACACCGTCTAAACTGTATATTATAGTGTATACACAATCGAACATCGTCTAAACTGAACATTATACTGTCTACACAATCGGACAGCGTCTAAACTGTACCTTATACTGTCTACACAATCGGACAGTCTAAAATGTACAATAATATGCCAGCTATACTTGTTACAAGTCAAGTCAAACTGCAAACAATAAAGATCTTGATCTGTAGTTGCATAATGCACCTGTAGATCAGGGTCAGTCATTTTTGTTATACTGGCTACTAACACATTGCACAGATTTTTTTTTATCCTTTGAGTCATTAAAAATGATCAAAACAAATCCGTCTAATTTTTCACGTGACACAAAGATAAATATTCGCGACTAGCCACAAATTTCGTGTCACTATTATTCACTATCCAAAAAGTGCAAATAATGTTCTTACAACCATAATGGACTTTTCATAATATAGTTACAGACATGTACTTCGATGGTAACAAATAACATTACAATATCAGAACGCACGCACGCACGCACGCACGCATGCACACATACATACATACATACATACATACATACATACATACATACATACATACATACATACATTATATATATATATATATATATATATATATATATATATATATATATATATATATATATATATATATATATATATATAAAGAACTATGAATATATACCTGACAGAGCATACAGTGCTATCCATGGATTCTGTAGTAGAATCTTGATAATAGTGGGCAGAATTAATAGTTTAATACAATAGTTTTGTACTCTACTTTTTTTTTCTAACCTAGGCCCGTCAGTAAATGGCAAGGCGATATATATATATATATATATATATATATATATATATATATATATATATATATATATATATATATATATATATATATATATATATATATATATATATATATTTGCAACACTGCTAAAAAAAAAACCCAACAAAAGACATTATTCTACACAGTGTAATTTTAGAGCTATCAACAGCAGGGTGACGACTTTTCCAACCAAAAAGCATGAAAACAAATACTCCACAAAAGATGCTTGACAAATGCGACCACAGAATTTGCTATTAGACCTTTGAAGAACTCGATGCTGAACGAAGCAAATGGTTATCTTTTTGGATATAAATAAACATGTTCCTTAACAAATTTTCCAACAAGAAATGATGTTTACGACCGCTGTGCAGGAACTTCGGTTATCACATCGGTATTTAAATCATGTGATTCAAAATGAGCAGAACAGAAACTAATTAATTATTAATTAAATCCCCATTTAGTTTTCGTTAATTTTCGAAACTTCATCGAAAATGACAAACTAGTTTTAAAACATTTTGAAATAAGTTATGTACACGAACCAGAAAACACGTACTGTAAAGACCAAACTGGGTGCATAAACTGACTAGTTCACGGGCCTGAAACGCTTTTAATATAAGTATTTTCAAGAAGCAAATGTAAATTTGAAACTTTTAATGCTTCTAACTGATATGTCAGTTCTGAGTGCATATGGTATTTTAATTGGAATGAATATTCTGTAGAAAAAAATATGTAAAAGTGATTTTGAAGTTAACTGATTGACACTGCTTGATACATTATGAATTAGCTAGGAGGCAGATGGTTTATCGTCCTAAAATCAAACTTATCTGGAACAGGCCATAAGTCGTTGGACAGACAGTCATTATGGGGACTGTTTTAAGATGCTATCATCGCGACTGGACTACACAGGGGCGCCATGATGGGTACTGTTGTGAAGATGGAATACATCCATTTCACTCGTGTCCCTAGTTTAGATCGAATAGCTTGGCCTGAGGGTAAAACAATATAATGTATGCTCCATAAAGGCTACGTGAAGAGAAAATGTAAGGTAGCTTCAATTGTTCAACGTTCAACACGGAGTATAGAAAAACACCTTTGCTTACCTCCGCAAAACCGGTTTCGCAGGACAATGTAAGGAAAGGCGTTTTATAACAAGGATTACATTCCAGAGCTAAGGGGGATACTTGAGGGAAATATTGTAGAACAAACGTTGGCTCTATTTAGCATTGAGTTTTGATTAAGATTCAGATTAATGCAAATGATTGGATAATACGAATATAGGGCATGTTTATTATACATACAAGCTCTAAGACTTCGAAAATATGCTTTAGATGGATAAGGAGACATGTTTGTGTCTTATAACTAGTAAGCGGTACATTTTTGTGTACTTTTTAAATGGTTCACCCCGCTGGAGTTCCTTTATACCTGGAACTTGAATTACACAATAATTCTTGTCCTAGTTTCTACGTATAACACAGGGCATATGTACGTTGGATAACCAGCTCTTTGAAAAGTCCACGGTTGTTATATTAAAGAAGAAGCTTTCGCGTCGAGTGTATCAATTAGCATCGACAAACGAAGACAGACCTGAAGTTTGTAAATAGACAATTGGGTGATGAAAACAACACTTGCAGATCGATCTTCCACAAAACTTGCTACTGAAACACTTATCATGCATTACCTTTCAGAGAATGTTACCTCTTTTATCATGATGCAAATCGTGTTATTTGGAAATTTTAACTTCTTTAAGGTTTTTAATATTTTGTAAGACACTGATCATAAAATATGTCACTCATATGAATGTGCATTTTGATGGAAGCCAAACATTCTTTGGATATTGCGCATTGAACAGGATAAACATCAGCATATTTTAGTTTTCTTCCACTGTTGGTCTGCTGTCCTAGTTGCATGGTTAAATTCTTCTGATTCAAAGTCATGCTAACCTAGTAATGCGAACCATTATACAACTTTCTTTACCACTAATCGTACAAGGGTGCATCTCAATTTACCTCTTCAAAATATTTTGGTGATTTTACCCGTGTGACACATCTTTACTTAAAGATACAATTTACTTTAATATTGTTATTGTACTACATGATTATATTTATTTGAAGGTGTTTATATTGAATTTTATTGTTGTTGTTGCAATTCTTTGTTTCAATTTTTTAAAAGAAATTTTTACCTTTAGTTGGTGCTATGTGGTGCTGGGTTATCGTAAAACGATATAATATACAAAACTACCCAAAAGAAGTGTCAAGTCAATAAAGGTGAGAATTAGCATGTTACTATGACAACCAAATCACGTGCAAGTATTAAACCGCTTGGTTTTCGTCTCAGGTAAATCTTTGAATGACTTATCGACGATATGAATTTTCATTAATTTTTAAAAAGATTTAATCAAAAAATATGATTGGATTTTCCAACCACGCTAACACAGTGGATAAATTCGATGAAAAGTATACCATAAGTAGAATTAACACGCTTAACAAAACCGAATAGAAGAATATAAAAATATTCTTTAAATAGTGCTCATGGTGCGATTTTTAATACTTTTAATATATTTTAATTAAATATATCTCCAAATTGTTTTTTTCCCCAAATATTTTTAATGGTTTCAGATAACTTGATAAATGCACGCACGCAGTTATGTACGGTTGTGTACTTTTTATATAAAAAAAACATGACCTCGTTCAACCAGTTATTAAGTTTCACATAAAGACGACACATGTACATGACTGGCTCAATTTAGCCTAACTCCTATCAAATATTTACTTGAAAAGCAGGTGCTAAAATCCGGAGTGCCTATACAAAAGACCATTTATAAGTGCGGGTGTAACTTGAAGACGTAAATAGTGTAAATCCGTATAGTTCCCGCAGCGAAATATATAAGAAATCAACCAGCATTCTTTAATCCAAAACTCCTAGGTGGTAGGTAGCCACACATCCCTTTCATGTCGTACAGACACACAGTCCGTGTTTTTCAACTTTACTATAAAATTAGAAACTCCAAGATATTTATCTTTTATCTAGCAATGAAGGCAATGATTTAAAAAAAAAAACAACATAAAACAATGACGTTATATGTAATTAATGCAAATCTATCTTTTCTTGGAAGCTAACTTTCCAATTTGTAGCCTTCCAAAGAACTTTAGACCTAGTTAGATATTACCATAATAGGAAGGGATAGAAATATGGCCGTGTACGATTTATGTTAATTTAAAAACACCTCCGTGTACCCTACAAACTCTACACGACCGATGCTCCTATTGCTCTGTCGATTTTTAATGGCCGTCCCAAGTCTTTAATATAATCCCACTATTATACGTCACATGTGGAATAATTTGGAGGTTTTAGCAGCGGCTTTCTGAAGAAATTAGAGTCATCCTGGAGAAAAGTTGGGGAAAAAGTTGTTCATGATTACATCTGTATAGCAAAGAAATGGTTATTAGTATAATTATTGGTAAACATTTGCGTCAAATTAGACGCCAGCGTCTTGAAAAACACACTCTACTGAAACCTCTAGGTGTAATGTAAACTATGCAACGATATAACACACCAAAATATATACATGTTAAACTGTTCTTGTCCGATTTTTTAAATTATAGTTTGTAATGCAATTAATTATTTCGCGATTTTTATTGTTACACGTCCTATAAATTCACTATTACTATTATAGTCCCATTTACACACTGAAACGTACATATTGCCCCTTTTAGACATACAAGTACTTCCATTTAAGCACATACTTAAGCATACAAATACATCAAGTGAGCCATAAATATTTCCCCATTTAAACATAAGTGTGCGTGTGTTTGTGTGTAATATGGATTTTTAACACAGTCATATCGCTACGACGTCTGCAGTGTGACAGTTTATAGTCATGTCTAGCACTGGGGTATCATGCCAGAGACATGTAGCAGCATGTCCCATTCAGTTACATTATCCTGATACCCGGCCGACCAGCACTGGCTAACCTCTTAGTACCCTTGTTTTAAAAATATATCTTTGGTATGACTTGGCCGGGGTTTGAATCCGTGACCACTCGCACATGAGGCGAACGCTCTAAACACGAGGCTACCTGAGGGGTCATTGAACATAAATACTTCCATTAAAAAATACATATAATTCCATGTAAAACATACTGGTACATGCATTTAAACGTACAGTTACTTCAATTTAAACACACGGTCACTCTTATTTAAACAGTGGTCTAAAGCGCTTTCCGTTACTGATCACTGCCATCTCACCTTTGTCGGCGTGGATTCGAGTCTAAAATTCGGCGAATGTGGATATGTGAGAAAGCTTGCCAATAGCTTCTCGTGGGTCGGTGGTTCTTTCCGCGGATTTCCCGGTTTCTTCCTCCACCTTTAATACTGGTCCCCATGTATAGCCTATCGTGTGCTGAAAAATGGTGTTAAGCCCCACAACAACCAACCAACCAATCAACCGATTTAAACATAAATACGTCAATTTAAACATATAATTTCATTTAAACATAAATATACTCCCAATTAAACATAAAATATACTTCCATTTAAATATACTGTTTTATTTCAACACCATTTAAACTAGCTTTGATTTTATTCATTTGAAAACATATGAGATGTGACACCAATTTTACATACAATTACTACAATCTGACATCATTAATACTGGCAGCCATGTATAGCCTATCGTGTGCTGAAAAATGGCTTTAAGTCCAACAACAACACCACCACCACCAACAACAACAACAACAATTTGACATAATCAACAAAATATACGGTAATACAACTCTTGCAACAGTAATCTGCAAATAATACAACTATAGGAAATACGACACTGGGAACAGTAATCTGCATACAATATGGTATTGGGACTGTAATTTTTGCATAATACAATGCTTGGAACAAAAATCTGCATATTAAACCTTTTCGAGTACAGTGACCTTACTATTCAGTGTACAATATATCGTTAATACTAATCGTCAATGAAAAACATTTTTACCAAAATAAGCGAAAACAAACAGTCCAGGGCTTGCACGAGGATCCCACGATAGAAATGTGACATTGACTCAAGATCAAAACATTTTGCGATGGATTGGCGTAATCTCATAATGATTCATAGAAAGTCTGAAGAATATGGATCGAGTTTTAATGAATTTAAGTATATTTTTTAAGTATAGAAAACAAAAGCCGTATGCAAATTATACCTTCTGACACCGGGTCCTTGAATCTTTTCGGATGGATCTTTACTCCCTCCACCAAGTGAAGAGAGAGAGAGAGAGAGAGAGAGAGAGAGAGAGAGAGAGAGAGAGAGAGAGAGAGAGAGAGAGAGAGAGAGAGAGAGAGAGAGAGAGAGAGAGAGAGAGAGAGAGAGAGAGAGAGAGAGAGAGAACACGTATAATAAATTGTCTTATCTTCATAATGTCTGATGCCAAGTATGATACGAATCTATCGAGATGTTTAGGAAATATATGATAGTGAAAATTTTAACCATAACCTCAACTAACTAATGACGACGAAAACGACACTGAAAACAAACTGTCATATCTCTTTTCCTACTAAAGTGGATCCCAGTAAAAACGCTCTTGATTAATTGATAATCAGACTGTTCCAAACATCCTTCATAAATTATACATCGTGATCATGGAAACACCAAAGACTTTCATCATTGCTTTAATTACAGGTCATATTAAGACTTATTTACATTTACCAACTGTAAAACTAGACCTCGTCTGCCCAGGATTCTCCACGTAAATGGAACACTTTTACTAAGAGCAGAGTACAAAAAAAGTCCCTATAAATACTATTAAAATACGTATTTTTATAATAAAAAAGATGCATTCTTGTTTGTATAAACAAGAACTTTTGATACCATCATCAGATAGACGATTATATTCACTATCATAAATACGGTAATCTTGTCTGTGTCAATTTTCATATTTGATTCCTGGGAATAAGGGTATATTGATTGGGTACCAGACAAGTAATTTCCTTTGGGAAGACAGGTACATATATAGAAAATTTCCATACACACTAATTGAAGTTAATCTTTAAACATAGTATCAGTTTCTACGCAAGTCAAAAAACAAATTATCTGTTAACATGCCTCTACCGTTAAGCCATAAGCCCATTTCTAGAATGATAGAAATACTATTTAAAAATAACCCAATCTCTCTCTCATTCAGGCCCAACTAAGACCGGCTATTGTGAAATGGCATATACAGATAAAAGACAGACTGAGTGTATACTTTGCTGCAACTATTGCGATACGTCCATCAATGTTGTCCTTAAATCTTTCCTGATATTACTGATGTTACCATTTTCGTAGTTGCAGCTTCTTCTGGACTGGTTTCGTTTATGACATCATTTCCTCTAACTCGAACGGATCCATGTTTTCCATATCAAATATCTATTACAGATATCCAAGTAACTCTGCATTTGCTCAAAAAAAAGATAAAACCTATATTAAATGTTAAACTACTATTTTAAAAGTATTACTGAATATTTTATATCACAGTAAATAAATCAGTAGACCAAAAATCTCGACTTATCTGGGGTAATGTTCACTAACGTGAAACGGTCTACAATACTGATACACAGAAAATTTCTTTTATAAAAGCAGAACACATACTTTTATTAAACCGACCATGTATAAGCCACACATTAATCTAGACGGAACTTTGCTGTGATTATCAAGTCAAATATATTAACCAACCAACAAACAGACAAAAATTAGTTCGCAACTCCATCCTAACTCCAACACCCCCAAAACCTTTATCCCCTGTGCATGTGCTTAGTTGGAATACAAGGATGTCCCCAGTCATTACTTCGGTGTTTTAATATATTCAGATTCATGTGACTTTTACAAGCTGTAAACCTACTCCCTGCCATTAAAATACGAGTCCTTTTGTTGAAGTCTAACACAACAGCTGCCTTTAATTTACGTTCCAGTCATTATTTTTTCTGTGTATGACAGGAACTGTTTACTCCACATTGTGCGGAAAATTTTATCAGCTGGCCGTTATGCGCGATGGGAATACTGAAATAATAATTTAAAAAAAATTGTCCCAAGAAGATTAGAACATTAAGCATGATACGTATAGCTGCGAAAGATTTAAAACGTAAGGGATTAAGATTCAGATCTAGAACAATGTCATCTTAGTCGAGGAAGCAAGCCCTGGTCCTGTATATTGATAAATTTATCAGCGGGAAACGCAGTCTCAAACTCACAACCTGGATGTGGCCATATTGTGATAACCTATTCATTGATATTTAGCATGCCAAAAGAAAAAAGGAAAATAGCTACATCATACTTGAAAGATTCTACCTTCATTTTTATACAAGTTATAGAACATACAAGTTTCTGAATTTGAGATTTATAGTCGAGCTTTAAAAATAATGAGAAAACAGGCCATTGTAGTGCGGTTAATCATTGTTTGAATGCAACTATAGTAGATCTGAAGTCTTCCACAGACGCTGCTAAACGCTGCAGCTGTGTCCACGAGCTAAACACTGACCGATCCGAAGATTGGTACCAAGAACTACTTAACAAGGAGAGAAGTTAATCTTCGATCGACTGGCGTAATATCTAAAAGAAAGACAAAAGCTCTTCGTTTTTTTTTTTACAGTTGTCACTCACCACAAAGCTCTTTTCTATACAGTAGTCCCTTATAGCGATGATAATGAAACTTAGCAAACTGGCTATATTTTGTGGTGTCATAATCATTGATACTATTTTATTTTACCAAACCTTAACACCTGGCTAATAAGAACCCTTTATATTGCTCTCATTATATACCCTGTTTATCCATTAATATGTCTCATCTCTGTCAGAAAAATATCTCACTTGAAGGTAACTTTAGGTCTGTCTATTATAAGCAGTGCTAAAGTGAGGGCATACTACTGTTATCGACCTGAAAAGGAGGTTAAAATAAAGAGATTAAAATTTTTGGGTGAGTCACTCTACCCGAGTAAGTGGTTGGTGTTTTGCGGCATAGCGTCACACGAAAGACGATTTTGTTGCCGAGGCAATGAGTATAAAAAACCTGCCCAGGGATACATAGCTTATATCTATATGAAGAAAAGCTCATTGAATTACGAGCATTCTTTATAAAATTTACTGGGGGAGTGGGGTTATAAAGGTCAGAATATATCTTGACAAGACTGACCATAAAATGTCAACTTTTTGAAAGAGAAAAATAAATTATGAAACGAAATGATGGTAGATACGAAGATTTCCTCGACATTTTAAATTGGAAATACATACGTGTAGACATGTATATATTTCTCGAGGCGTAGTCATTTGGGTCAAAAAGACGTCAACGCGTCTTCCTTTGCACCCAGTTAAAAAAATTTGCATTCTAGACATGTCTCAAGTAGGAAAAGTGTCATATATAAATAATATAAAGAAAGGAGAAAAATTACGAATGTCAGACATGATTGGTCTTTAAAGGAAATATGCTGAACTTTGTAGATGATTTGCATCAGAAAACGGACTATACAGATGGCATTCCTCAATTTCCTCACGGCAAGTACGAATAAGAAAAGCTACTAGTAACTTTTATATGTCTTCGACGATCTTCCGCATCCGAATCGCTTCGGCCACTGGAACGATCCATTAAACACAGAATCATAAGAAGAATTCAAATAAATATGTTTTACTCCTTTCCACCTGACACTGCACAGCGCTTTGCATTTAATATATGCAAGAGTCTTTCTTGTTAAATCGAACTGTCACACAGCTGCAATAAAATCGAGTTGGATGGATTGATATAGTTTAGACCAATAATAAACACACCTATATCACTCAGTAAATATTATGCAGGATCTCGTTGTAAAACATAAAATTCATAATGTAATTCTACCCCATGCACTAAAATATTTAGTTTCTATCCGTCTACACATTCAATACGGTTACAAGAGCACTTAGAGAAAATTCGGCAATTCAACCGGCTCTGCGATTATTATCAATAATAATTTTAGACAAGACAAACATTAAAACACAGTATATATGTCTTAAAAGACATTAGTAGCTGTAAGATAGAATCTAATTTGAATTCATAAAGCAGACTATTTCTCCTTAATGCTGAAAGTTTGCCAGAATTTAGAATCAGATTTTAGATTTGCATTCACATTTGTTAGGAACCAATGTACAGCTGTAGGTAAGTATTCGCATACATTTCTGAAGAGATACGTTTACAACATCAATATTATTTCAGATTAGACTTTACAATTATTATTAAAAATTTTTAATGGACCTATCTGCCATCATAAATTTACAGCAAATTGTAACTTTTATATGAAACTGGTAACCACATCTCACGGAAATCGTAATGTGCGACAAGAAGTTCTCAATAAAGTGATTCTTCGAGACAAAGAAAAACAACTTAAGTTTAACGCCCTTGTCTAGGATCCAATAATTATTGTTTTTTGTCGACGATATCCTTACTGACGTTAATGATACAAAAAGGAGTTGATGTAATGGTCATATATATTAGCATTCTAAGAAGGCTCAAGATATAATTGTTTGTTCGTATGTGTGTGTATGTGTGTATGTGTGTGTATGTGTGTATGTGTGTGTATGTGTGTATGTGTGTATGTGTGTGTATGTGTATGTGTGTATGTGTGTGTATGTGTGTGTGTATGTGTGTATATGTGTGTGTATGTGTGTATGTATGTGTGTATGTGTGTGTGTATGTGTGTGTGTGTATGTGTGTGTATGTGTGTGTGTGTGTATGTGTGTGTATGTATATGTGTGTGTATGTGTGTGTATGTATATGTGTGTGTATGTGTGTGTATGTATATGTGTGTGTATGTGTGTGTATGTGTGTGTATGTGTGTGTGTGTTGAATATGATTTTAACATAGCTGTAACGATTTTTCAGTCGCTATGACGTTAGAATTGTAGCGGTTTATAGTGATGTCAAGCACTGAGGCATCACGTCGCCGACACGTAGCATCATGTTACAGCCAGTCACATTCTCCTGTCACCAGGCGGACCAGTCCTAAGACTAAACTCTCAATGCTGAGCGCCAGTAGAGGTAACTGCGAGTACCATTTCTATTTTAAGTCTTTGGTATGACTCGTCTGGGGTTCGAAACGATTACCTCCCGAATTTGAGGAGGCCGATCTAACCACTTAGGTCACGTGGTTAATCAAATGCTTCGTTCCAAAATGACTAAACAAGGAACCGAACAGTTTAAGTTTCTTTGTCAGGTGGATCATTTCATAGAAATAAACTTGCACACCCCAAATAGCTTGATGAAATAATAATGCACTCATTTGCTAGAAAAACTAAATCAATCCATTATATTAATTTCCGAAAAAGTAATGTTTGATGAAAGAATTTTGTATCCTTAAATCTCAGTACCCTCCACGCCACCCCACTAAAAGGAAACACGAAAATTCAAAATGTAAGAAAATAAGAGTAAATGGTTTGTCCTAAAATTGTATGTTTTTAGCACTGATATTGTTCTCGGCAGCAAAGAGATTTATTATTTATCCATTTGTTGGGCATCATTCTAACATGAGCTACACAAAATCCACATTCAATTTGGATCGACACAGCAAAATGGGTTATGAATTATACGAAACCTAATTAGTTCTACCGCATAGCTTTGGTTATTTCTCTCGTCTAAGTCATAACTGTACTCGTGTATTTCTTTCACCTCGAAATGAAGTGTCATAAACAACCGAATAAATATGTACAATTTCATTTTGTTGGTGGTTTTAAGGGTTCTTTAATGATATCAGATATAATATGCAGAGGAAATGGAAGAAAGTGTCTTTCGCACCAAGACATCGAGGTAGCCGACCCTGGGTGGCCTTGTCGGGTATGGAATCCACGCACATTGGATTACGAGTTCGACACTCTACTAATCGAAGTACGGCGAGTCCGAAATTTATTCCAGTTAATGTACATTATATAATCAAACACGATACTAAACATGCAGTAAAACTGATTTGGTATCTAAAAAAGTATACATATATAGTCATTCAGCTTTTTATTATGGTGAGCAGTACTTTGATTTACTATTGCGTCCCTTGAGAAGCCATCGAGACACGTAGATATCTTCATCAGCGTCATCATTACCCTAACACAAGTTTTACATTATACCCACTATAAAAGATTGTTTTCTTTTCGTTTTTGTTTTCTTCTGCGTTTCTTAAACCACCGTTCGACGCTTTAGATTGCGTCGTGACAAGCTGGAAAATGAATTATCTGGGATGCAACACATACGTACACTTACATGACTGGTTTGGTTGCTGTTTACTTAGTGCCCAGGCCATTGGAGTGATGTACCTTCCGATTGAAGGACTCGAAAGGACAGTCTTCCGGTCGCGAGCCTGGCAGGCTACTCACTGACCAAATGGTGTCCATTTCATACGAGCACTGAGGACTGGCATCTCGTGTGCCGTGTCCTCTACTGAGACCTGCATCGCCAGCTGACAAATGTTATCGATGACGCAGCTGAATGGTACATAAATGCAGGTAAAAACACTGCCACTTTTGGAATGCAACGTTCGGTGTACATTTCCATTGAGAATTGCTAATGCCCATAGAAACAAAATATCGAATTTCGCCTGACGCTGCTAACCTCGACAAACACAATACAATTGTCTGCAGCTTCCGGGGAGCGTAGATGGTATCACGCGACATTCTCCATGCAGAGAAAGACATGTAATACTTCTCGTAATCGTTGACTGCATCGGTCAAATGAAAAGAATTCAAGTTATTACATACGGTTCTGGTGAGATATTCCTTACGGTTTTTTGGGGGTGTTTACCTTCTTTAAATAAAGGCCAATTCTGTCCAGAAATATATACGTAAGTTTTTCTTTCGGGAAGAAGAATGACTACTTTGGCTTTGCAAATAACGTCGATAAATGGACATTAAGAAATACATGTAAATTAAATGGCCGCGGAAAACATGACGAATATTGCTGAATCAGCGACTTGTGGAATTGATGCAAATTCTCACCCAACTCCAAATGCAATGTAAATATCAAGTACACGTGAAAACCTATCAAACAACGTCAAACTAGGTCCAGTTTGTTTTAAAACATGTTCCCATATTCATGCACGATCAACCAATTTTATTTGAGCGATTCGAAAATCATAAAGCACTCACGAGAACATACCTTAAGGTAAGACAAAACTTAAAGGAATCCAAATATGCTTTTGATTTCTTAGCATTTGCATTATCATTGAGCGTTTGATAAAACCTTTAAAAGTCCTCATTTTTCGTCATATACTACTCTGTACCTAAATGTCCTCCACATCTCTTCGTAATAAATCCAGACAGCTGAAACAAGACACATGATGCCAAATGTCAGGAGTATAATGAAGATGTGCGCAACTGGTTTTACAATGTTGCTAAATTTGACATTTAAGACAATGTTATTGCGCATGTCAAAAGTATTGCCACAATATCTATTTCTTTAATTTTGTCGGTGTCTGAAGGTTAAATCATGACTAAAAACATCACGATGTAATGAAGTCAATGATAATACAGGATTAGTAGATGGATTATTTATTGCATATTTATGATTATGCTTTTTTTAAATATGTGAATGGGTTACGACAGGTATGGTAAGCTACTTGTTTTCAAGCCTGGTTACGGTAAAAACTATTTTGGCTGGAATGACAAGAACGTCAATACCATTTCAATTCAAACCGAACATTATTTCGAAATAATTTGAAATGCGTTGATATATCCGTTAACTAAATTATTGTTTTAATCATTATTTACTAGCACGTGTATTTTGTTTATTATAAATTAGTTTAACATTGGTGAATTAGAATGTAGGATAGCGGAAGCCTTTTCTACAGACACGGACACCTTTCTCCTGGGCGCGGGCCTTTTAAATGATTTTTTTAAAGTACATCCTGTTATACAAATTAACAGATAAAACCAGCTCAAGAGCTGGATCAGGCCCGCGAGTAGTATTTTGCCTACCTTTGCTTTTTTAACAGGACAGAGTAGTGTATTCTACTCGGTTCAATGCATATCAATCCCATTCTCGTCAGAGATTGAGTATAAAAACATTCTATGTTACTATATCTTTCTGTATTATTATTTCAAAAGGATACATTGTGGAAAATGTAACTCGAATATATTGTGGAAAATGTAACTCGAATATATTGTGGAAAATGTAACTCGAATATATTGTGGAAAATGTAACTCGAATGTGGCTTATATTGTCAATATCTCCCACGAGAAAGCCACTTCTGGATTAAACATACAGGATATATTGGTCTATTTACGTCTGATATAAACTCGAAGGAAGTGAACGAGATATAACCGTTGAGAAAGCTAGGGTTCAACCTTCTTGGGCATCAAAGAGGAAATGATAAAGTATTAAATACTACATCTTTATGCCTTGTGCTTTACTTGCAGTAGTTGAAAATATGGTAAACCTATCAATTACTGAAAATACTTTGTTGCCCTATCTACATCGTTGTCACGACTTTCAGCAATTGAACGAGTTTTAAATGATTGATAAACCTGAAATGCTGTATCATTGTAGCCAGTGCCCGAAGGTTTCCATCAAGCTAGTTTAAAACAAAAGGATTGACTTTAGAGGACGACTAGGCGGCGTGTTTGATGTATTCCACACAAAAATGTCACATACTTTTTGAGAAAAAGAGATTGAGTAAATATGACGCGTATATATATATATATATATATATATATATATATATATATATATATATATATATATATATATATATATATATATATATATATATATATCAAAAACACATTCCCGACGGATATCGCATGTATTCGCTTATTTTGTCAATTAAACAAAGACCCTGATCTGTCATAACAAAATGCTCATGCAGACAAGGGTAAATGTTTGATGTACTGATTGCCATTAACAAACTGCACAGGCCCAGATTAACTAGGAGATTCTGCAAAGGCAAATTTAGGTCTGAGTAGCTTACTGTTGGACTAGATTTACAAGCCATTACAAATTTCACATCAATCAATGCAAACGGAAAAACTTAATAAAGTCAGTCAGAAACAAATAAATGCATTATGTATTTCTAAGGAATATAATTAACCTTTTGAAGTATTTGTAAATAGGGTTTGCAATATATTTCTGCTATTATTTGCAAAATTAATATACTGAACGAAAGTAAAATTTATACCAATTACTTAATCTTAACATAAGCGAACTGCAAAAAGTTAATACTTGTGAATTTTGGTGTTGAATATAGAAATAACTTTCTAGACATATTTTACTTTAAGAGTAAAATATATTGTACACCATCACAATATAAACTCAAAAATCAAAATATTTTCAATTCGTGCACACCCATATATGACACCCATATAAAACAATAGGTGTACTTGCGTCTGTACGTGTTTTCATAATGCGTCTAAGTGCTTTGAATAAATTTCTGACCTGATCTGGCGTAAGAGTGAAAAGAGAGAACAATAAAAAGACACCGTGATGAAACTCTTAAAAAAAACATAACACACTATTTAAATATAGTGTAAATTGATTCATAATTCGTTTCGAATTTTAGAAAGGAGGCCGGACACAGCGAGTCCTGGGTATGGAACCAAAGACTTTAACAAATTTAGAGACTTAGAATTTATTACAAATTATTTTCGTTTGAGATCATGCAAAAAGGACTATGCCTTACTATCCCTATTAGTAATAGTGCTCTTGACTTGCTCAACTTAACACTGCCTATCTTAATAATCCTGGGGTTAAAGTCTTAATAAAAGCGTCAAAAACGTAACTGGTCTATCATCATGTGGCATCACCAGGCACATTTACTTTTAAACCAAAGTTGTGAAGTTGAAAATAAAAAAGATCTCGTTTTTAAAGGTAAATGACACCATTTACCAAGGCATCTCTCTCTCTCTCTCTCTCTCTCTCTCTCTCTCTCTCTCTCTCTCTCTCTCTCTCTCTCTCTCACACACACACACACACACACACACGAAAGCTGAGCGACAGCATACACAATCTTTACAGTTTATATAATACATTCACATGACAGATCCTTCTATTTCAATAAAGTTCGTTTCATAGTACTGATAAAAGCACAAAATATATTTTACTAATATTATCCTTTTTCAAGTCTAATTTCGCACCCTCTAAACCAATGATTCAACAATAATTTTAGGCTATTTTGAACATACATTTTAATTTAATTTCAACTATATTATGACAGGATTACTCAACTCTTTAAATTGGTGATTTTGAAGATATTATGCCTATATTATGGAATATATTTTATCTTGTTTTTAAGGCGTCTTGTTTTGATCACATTTAAACTTTATATAACACCTTTCATCAATCTCAGTTTCTATCATTTATACTTATGCTATCCTTGTATCGTACAATATTTATGTACTAATGATAGTTATGACATTTCTGTATCATTAATAGCCATGACATTTCTATATCACTGATAGTTATGACATTTATGTGCTACTGATATTATTGAATATTTCTATATCTCTTATAGAGTTATGAGGTATTTCTCAATTGCAGTTAATTATGAAAAATTTCAATGACAGTTATGACATATTTCTGGATCACTGATATTAATGATATTTCTTTATCATTATATGTTGAAATATTTATAACACCGATGGTTGTGACATTTCTCTTGTCCTTGATGGTTATGACACATTTGTGGCACTGATGTTATGACACATTTCTTTATCACTGATAGTTATGACATTACTATAACTAATGCTTGGGTATATTTCTGTATCACTGATTTATGACATATTCTTGACCGTTCTCAGTATATCCTACAAAGATGCAAGAATTGGAGTCAAAATTCACCTTGGTGTCAGAACTGGGGGTCAGGTCAGATGGAGTAAGAACGAATTTTGTTATCAAAAGGGTGGGGTGTGGCTGGCAAATAAAACCTCTGGGGGTCCTTGAAGCATAAATGAGGATAAAGGGAAACACTGCATTCTTACTTAAGCTAGATAGAGAGCAAGTTGGTCCCAAATGTGTTTATGGATGCAGAATACCACTATAACCAAAATTTATTTCCTATAGGAAATTTTTCGTGTCTTCAATTTATTAACTTACTTTTTAAACTAGCTTCAATATACACCATTTCTGTCAACATATAAAATTAACAAGTGCCTTCCAAGCTTGTAGTATTCATGAGGAACTATACATGGCCGCCTTTGTCAAAATATTATTACCATTCAAATTAGGATACTTAAGCTTGTATGTGCAGATATTTAACAACTTGTCTCAAAAGTATAGTTTACACAAACATATAACCCTAACTACCATCACCGGTCTAACAATTAACTGTTAATAGTATATAAAGGTATGTCATCCCTTTTTATACCTCCTATTTCTTTGTGGGACTCGAGCTCGTCTGGATTATGTCAACAGATATTAGTCTCTTTTCCTCAGGCCAACTCCCAAAACAAAAACGGGTGGACAATTGAGCCTTGCATAATTCGGCTCATGGTCATTGTACTTGCAGCATTACGGTTCTTTTCAATCGGGACCATGAGATTCACGATAATAAAAGGAGACGATTGTTATGTATTGAAACTACCAGACAAGTTAACAATTTACAGGTAAAACTCGATTATTGCGGTACATCCTGTTGAGAGGGGCCTACACGACAGTCTAACGGGTTAACAAGTGTAGCATCACATACAAGAAAAGAATTGGGACGATTTTCAGGTTTCAATGGGCAACTCCGATTTTCCCGTTTGAACCCATTTCCAAAATGGCAACTGATGAAGCCTTCCCAACACTTTTCATGCCAGGATGATAGCATTTATTCATAAATGTAACTGGACAGGTTAAAGTTACAATTGTGAACAAGGTTATTGAACTTATATTGCTGTTGAAATCGAGTACTTGCATATAAATATTACAATACCAATTTGCCATTTTGATTTTACAACGCATTATTTAGCTTTTTCTTAAATATACAGCTGCATACAATTTTGTGAGCCACTTTAAGTTGAGAAAATGAATATAAACTGCATACACAACCGCTCCAAGGTTGGTTAAATACAACAGAAAAATTCTAAACAGCACTTACCGTCACGTTTTTTGTTGTTGCATACACTATTCTGTTGAACAGTACAGGTCAAGTTATTTCTTTTCAAAAAAAATAAAACCAGTAGCTTAAATATACCACATGACAGGTTCCTAACCTTGATGTTGATAGTAACAAATGATAGGGCTTGTTTCATATAACATGCTTCTGTTATGTGGATCTGACTACCTGACAGGTGCGCGTGACACATATTAGGAGCCATCTTCGTAACCATGCACTCACTGGACCAAAGTGGATTATTTATTAAGAAAATTCACTTATTTCGATGTCACTGCTTCAGTGAAGCTCATGGAACCATAGTAAAATAAGCTTATAAAAAGTGAAGCACTTGTGAAAAGATGCACATTGTGTCTTTCTTACCTTTACTAACGCCAGTCTTCGATGTAGGAGAGTTTGGCCCTGTGATTTCGGCAGCTGCCTGCACCAGGATCTGATGCCCTGTTATGTGGGCCTGATGGAGTTGCATTTCGGGGATGGACTGTAGGATATTCGTTATCTGAGATTCCTCGCTGGTTGTCGCCACCATCTCGATAGCACTGGTAGTTGTGGCGGTGGATGGAATAGATAAAGACACTGATGTAGTGTTGTTGTTGGTGTCATTGGTGGCTAGGCTTGTCACTGCTGAAGCCGGCACCAACACACCGACAATCGTTCCCCCCTCCAGGTTGACGGGTTTCAGAATTATTCCTAAATTGTCCTAGTCCAAGAAGACACTTCTATAAAGACGAGGCTGATCGAAAAATACTCCTTTTCACCTCACGTCAGTATTGTTTACTTCTGAAAATAGGCAGGAGGCGAGGATATCACACACACACAAAAACTACAAATACCTTTTTATAGAATTAGTAGTAAACGCTAGTAAAGTATATTGTTCAACAATTGACTACCCACTGATTGACAAAAGATTGAAGGCAACCCGAGCCCACGGGACCGTGAACAAGTTCGGTTTGAAGAGCTACCGAAGCGAAGAAGTGTATATACAGTTCTAGCTACATACCGCAGGGCCCACTGGTCCGTACACTCTCCAGATCACTGCTCATCGCGCAAGTACTTTCACTGTCACTTTGTGACGTGCGTCACTGGTCCTGAACCCGCTTTCTGTTCCTTATTGAAGCAATACAAAACGATCCAAGGATATCGGATACACTTTGGATACACCTATCCTGATTGGAATTGAGTTAGCAGACTCTGTTTTTATAAACTGTTCCGCACATTTACACCTGGCTCAGGTATGAGGAAACCCGTTTAGTTGAGTCTATTTTTTGTAGTCACGCATATTTACAGTGTGTCCTATGCGCTGATTGGCCAAGCATGTCATTCCCGCCATGCTAGAGCTCGTCAATAAGAAATAGCCCTCCAGGGCGAATGACGGAGCACAGCTGATCGAAAAGATTGTAATATTTGCTATTTAAAATGTCTCTCGACGCCAGATTTCATTTCGATGCTCTAATGCAGGTGGAAATACACCAGACTGGAATATCTAAAAGCCTGCTTAAACCGTGGGAAAGGTTTAACCGATAGGTAAAAACCATGCAACTTAAAAATACATACGTGGTAATGGCCGGGCGGTTCTCATACCGTGTACCGCATTTTTGCCGTCAAATTAACAAATTGTAAAATAATTTGAAATACATGATACACTCCATAATTTAAAATGCTCTTTTGAAGCGTAACTGAGAATATATCTCAAAAGACTTGGCTCTCATTTAGACAGCCATTATCCTACGTAAAGTTACTGGTCTGGCAGATAAACACATTTTTAAAGTTAAACAGGATCTCATATGTAATTTTAATTTGTAGTTTGTTCTACATTTTTTTTTTGTAAATGAGTTATGTGCTAAAATTACACATTCACTTTGTATTTCTTCTTAGATGTCTCCTGGTTTGCACATAGTATATAGCAATGTTACAGCAATGTGGTACCCTGAAACTACCAATACGCATATTGCATATTGGGTAGCAAGGCAAAACAGTCACCTTTTCGGTGGTGGCTGAGATTTTGTTTATACATGAAATGAGCCGCTATGAAACTAAGGCAATTTAGAGACTCGTTTGGTCCTTTTGACTTGGGGTCAAGGTCATAGTCATATACAATCTGAGCTAAAGTTTTGATTATAATTGTATTTATTTTGATGGATTTCTTGCTAAAGTAGATGAATCTTTATGAAACTAATCAACTTCCTGCGAACCTAGTAAATGATTTTCTAAGACATTTTGCGCAACCATGGGCTCAGGCCATTCACTCTCAAACATTCTGGGTCAACGTTCTGATTTTCGATTCAAAGTCATACATTTTACAGCAATGCCTTGACTGTGGTCTGAACATTTAGGGGCTGGCCTTGTTGTAATTGTTGTTGTTTTTGTTGTTGATCTTCTCATTGTCATCATCAATCAAGAAAATAAATGATGGCGATCGTTGTTGCTGTTTGTGTCTTTACACCAATATGAAAACACATCAACAGTTCTACTAAACGGATGGCGGCTATGAATACTTTTCACAGCTACGACGAAAAAGGCAAATGATGAGAACTGTTTGAAAAGATAATTGTAATTTTGTTTGAGTTGGGAACTTTAGCTTAGAAATAAACTTTAATTTGTGTGCCCATGGTTCAACACCATGTCTTATTTTGAAAATAATTATATATATATATATATATATATATATATATATATATATATATATATATATATATATATATATATATATATATATATATATACATGCTGAGCAGAGCTGTTTTAAGAAGTTTGGAGGCCCTAGGCACAAGCTCTAACCTTAAAAGTAACCAGAATTACGCCTCAATCTCTTAATCTCAGATAAAGAGTATTGCATTGCATTTCACGTTCACGGGTCAATTTGTGACATCTATTAATAGAGTACTAAACTGCTAACACACAACTGACATCGAAAGTTTGTTCTTGGGCCTCTGCGACGCCCCCTGC
>JAEAOA010000241.1:1115000-1212500 GCA_016746295.1 Potamilus streckersoni
ATCCATGCTATTTCAAATTGCCATTATTCTATACTCGCAGTTAATGTTATTGAAATCCTTGACATTCGTATTTGAAGATACCTGAAATTAAAGACAGGGTATTTTAGAGGTATCAGCTTTTTCTGGATAAATTCAACATAGAGTAAGTTAAATTTACTGCTACTTAACTTTTACGTAGCCTTTATTAAAAGCACACATGAGAAATATACTGTGAATATTTAGAAAAGAGGAAGTGGAACAGATCACCGCTTCCCAAAACTACCAGTTTTGCGACGCGTAAGATAATGCCTCGAATGTTGGTGGTCGCGGGTTCGAACCACATCTGAGTCATACCAACCGACTTATAAATATGGTACTAGCAGCTGCCTCGCTTGGTGCACATCATTAGGTGGGTAGTGTTAGATCTAGTCGGTCTTGTGTCAGGATAAAATGACTGGGTAGGACATGATGCTACATGTCTGCAGCATGATACGCCAGTGCTAGACATCACTATAAACTGCCACACAGTTGACGTCGTAGGGATATGATTCAAAATAATTTAAAGCTACGTTAAAAATCCAAATCGCACACACACCTGCGCGTTCACGCTCGCTTAAGATACTAACGGTTGTTACTTAAAAGCTATGAAACAATGTTATGGACAAATTTAGTTTTTCTCCACCAAAAAAATTTTCTGCAGTATTCCATCAACATGTTACATATAAATACAATTAACAGGCGTGAGCTTAAAAGGTCGCATACGAAATGTTTTAAAGTCATCATATATGAGAATAAGATACTTTAGATATCTCTAGAAAAATCCAATTGCATTTTTTGAACTTTGGCTATGAGCTACCACCATATAGCAATATTTTACTAAGGTATAGTCAACTGTTACTGTGTACATACTAGAACAGTCCCAAAATGCTCAACTTACTTATCACGGTAGAATTCATGCCACAGCGAAAAAGTCCACTTTAAAAAAAAGAATCTTCACAATATTAGAACAAGTGACAAAATATTTATTTGTCCTAAAAAGCACTCCTACCCTCAAAAGACCAAAGAACAACATCTCTCTCTCTCTCTCTCTCTCTCTCTCTCTCTCTCTCTCTCTCTCTCTCTCTCTCTCTCTCTCTCTCTCTCTCTCTCTCTCTCTCTCTCTCTGCAGTGAGCAGTAATTGAGAAACTGATTGAAGAAGAGGATACAAAGTATTCGGTGCAGTCCTAAGTTCTCACATTTTGTTGTTAAATAGATGGAAGTAAGGAACCGAAGAAGACATAACACTTTTATGTTGACAGGGTCAAGAAAATATCCGACTGTGATGACCAAAATGGCAACGATAATGACAAGATAAGAACGAATAAAACATCAATTTTGCATGCTTCGTTTGCTACCTGGGAAGGGTTTTATAGCGAGAAAACTATTTCTTTGTAACATGCAATACTGACGTATTAATCGAACATATCTTTTCCGCTTTTTAAAGAATTCTTTCTTTCTTGGTGGCTAATTGATCCGAGCGTCCGCATCAGGTGAAAAAGGTCGCGTGTTCAAACCACTGCCGAATTCTTCCAAAAGACTTGTAAAAATGGTACTAGCAACTGCCTCGCTTGGAGCTCACCATTAGGAGATTCGTGTTAGAACTGGTGGACATGGTGTCAGGATAATATGACTGGGTGAGACATGATCCCACATGTCTGCAGCGTGATGCCCCAGTGCTAGACATCACTATAAACTGTCACACTGCTGACATCTGAGCGAGTGGACATGGTGTCAGGATAATATGACTGGGTGAGACATGATCCCACATGTCTGCAGCGTGATGCCCCAGTGCTAGACATCACTATAAACTGTCACACTGCTGACATCTGAGCGATAGGACTGAACAATTGCTAAAGCTATGCTACAAATCATGATCTCTCTCTCTCTCTCTCTCTCTCTCTCTCTCTCTCTCTCTCTCTCTCTCTCTCTCTCTCTCTCTCTCTCTTCGTTCCGTTTACAATCCGATTATTCCGTATAGGACCGCGATAGAGCGATTTAAGGGATTAACGAATTTAGGCTCGTTAAAGGTAATTGCTTGGTCAGTGTAAGCAAGAGGTGCTTTGGGGGGATGGTCCCTCAATGTTTACTTCTTTCATTTATTTTGTCTTAGCTGAATAAAATAAAAAACAAGCAACAATAATAAGTTTACAAACCCGTTATAAATTTATATAAACAAATATAAATAAATTGGCGATATTTTGCTTATAATATATACATTCAATGGATGACGATTTAAAAAAAATGTTGAAAGTTGGATAATGCTTGCTATACTTCCAGCTTGTGTTAGGTAGCATGGAAACATTGCCATGATGCCTTGCTTGAAAGATCTTTCAGCTTATCATTAGGCATCGACCGTTTAATTATGTGTGTGTGTGTGTGTGTGTGTGTGTGTGTGTGTGTGCAGACCTGACATTTTGTTGCTATCACGTTCTTTTTTATCACTACAACTATTACTGAACATACAATTGTTTTTCCTTTCTGTTGCAAATGAGAAGCAAGAAAATTTGTTCAAGCTTGTTTTTGAGGCTGGATCGTTCCTTTCAAAGAAGTCACATGTCCCTCCCCCTTACAACGTCGATCCCGTAGCAATTGTTACTGCGTCCTTTTTTTCTTTGAAAGATAATATGTTTTTAATTAGAATGAAAGTGAAACGCCGATAATGAACCATTGGCTATGTTGGTGACGTCATTGCACAATATTATGCTATATTTTTTGGAGAAAAAGTTAGCATGCTTCAAAAATCTCATTGGTTTGTCTTGCTGATAATTTTGTGTTGAGAGAGAATGCACCTATTTAACATACTAGTTGCAATGCAGCGCTGACGGCAGGTCCTTGTTTTTGCCATCAACGGTCTAGTAACTTTACAGTCGGTATACTATGCGAGGAGTATAGACTTCCAATTCTATGACCTTTGGTTTTGGATGATTAGTCAAACGTACAGGACACTGTTGAAAAGGAAATTCCCAGGCACTGTGATCTGTATTTTCCCTAACTAATTATGGAACTACAAGGTTGACCAACTGCCACTGACAACAGAAGGAACTGGAGCGCCAAGTCCGTTACTTTGTGTCTACCAAAGCGGCAAATGAACGTCTTGACGTTCGGCATTAGATAAAGTCTGTTTAACGACACTTACAGTAGCAACTGTAGTACGGAGGATAACATCGTTCACATACACTTCTTTAGCTGAATCAATCACAGGCATGGAAATATGTTGGTGATGAAAAAAGATATTGGAAGGAATTCTAAAATATTTCCTGATCAAGACGGATATCGAAATTGATGTTGGATTTTGTGTTTGACTATTATTAAGTGTGTAGTGTGTTCTGTACAAGCACGAACAGCAAGCAATATCGGGTTTTTAAAATAGTTTAGAAGGAAAAGGACGAGATTTTGAAGTATAAAGGATTTTCGTGTAACAGGAAAGTCCAGATCTTTAATTAAAACTTGTGATGCTTGTTCCATGTAGCTGATTGCATTTTCAGATGGCGAGGGATTGATTACAGCATCTTCCAGACTGTTGATTGCCATCAGTATACTTTATTTTCAAGGTATACATTTTTAATTATTGCAATTTCATTTATCTTTTTCATTAAATATTGTACTCACCATTCTACACCTTACAAATTTTAAACAATGTCTGTTTAGTGGCTTTTGATTCAAAGGTGATGTGGCAATCTTAGTTTCCTCTTCTGATGCTTATAATATAGGACGTAAATGAGACCAGATATGACTTCTAATGCCTTAAAATTTTGCCACTAGGATTTATATTTATAAGACTTTGACATAACATATATTTATTAAATACATTACCTTCAAATGGGTAGTTTTATATTTCCACAGTTATCTCGTGTTTGTATTCCATTTACGGTCTATGCGAAAGAAATCGATAGTTCTTCAAGTTGGCACGGACCACCCATCCACTAATATTTCAAGTAGTTATACGCTGTAAAGGTGTTCTGATGCACACGCTTTGCTGGGCAACTTGACACCATTGTCCTCTCCAAGGACAGCCTTAATCACTTGGATTGAAATACTAAAATGACCCCTTTGATTACTGACATTACATGAAGATCTCGTGCTAACCTAATTCAAGGCATGCACATCGTTGGACTGCGTCAAGAGAGTTAAGGGGTAAGTGATGAAATTAGAGTTAAATACTTTTATTACGAAAAGATGTATTGAAAGATTCCATGTTTAAAGGGATCTATATCAAATTAATAATGGTAATGGATAGTTAACGAGAAGAACCGTAAATAACGCCAGTGGTTATGATTTAAACGAAATGGCATTTGTCGCCCATCCCTTCGCAGGCCTCTAAATACCCGTCATCGGAGAAGTTATTTTTCTCTCCGCGTGACAGTCATTGTACATTACTCTCACTGAGACCAAATAAATAGTGCACAGGTAGACCCATTCAGATCAGCTTTATGTACCAAATAGAAGTCTTAAGAAAGTTTGGGAAAAAAACACCTTGTACAATCACCCAGCCATTGGCTGACTGGTAGGGGGATACAGGTAACAATAGACTCAATTATTCTGTAGACTAAAGCTCACCTACAGTGGGAATTATGGATCCGAGTTACCCGACACTCAGTACATTTGAAAATATTCAATAACACTATCTGTAGAATGGGATTTTAAATAAATTTGTGTCATGCTTAGACAGTCACACTAAAACGTCACTGAAAAAAAAGATGGAGACCATGTATAAGTAATGCAACAGGCTCTGTGCTTAGCAAATTTAGGCATATTTTAGGTAGCCCCGCCACTCTATCCTAACTTGAAACCTGTCTCCTTTCATCTAAACAACTTATTGTCTTCACAGTGTGGATGCTAACTTGCATAAATTAAATAAAAACAACTTTCAAAAGAGCCGTATTATAACGGGCTTGACCCCTCCCCCCGAATAAGTGCGATGCATGCGGACTGTGCCATAGAGTCCCGTGTACAGTTAATTAATTAAAAATATACACTGGATATACTAAAGTTTAGGAGGTTTTGAGATATCACTTATATCCCAGAGAGACATTGCCTTCATGTTACCCATTTCCCGCGATACTCTTATTTCAGCTACTTGTATGACGTAATGGAAATATGAGAGTAACACGCACATATAGTCAGAGACCTACGCTTGGGTAGGTAGATAGGTATATTTTCATTCCAGGGAGCTTTTCTAAGATTGAAGATGAATTTCTTATTTCTTCATTGCTCGTTGTAACGCCTTTTAAGTGGTTATTGCAGTGTACTTAAACAACGATGCTCTGCGTTATTTAACACCCATTATTTCCATGAATCAGTCTTTAGTATTCCTATTTCTGTGTGCCCGTGATTCTATATAACTAATACCAAAATTTTGTGGAGTCTCGCATTAGTTTCATTATTGACTCTAACACGCACGTACACACACACACACACACACACACACACACACACACACACACACTGAAACACACACGTACACACATATACACGTTTTTGACATTCTCTCCAATGCCGTAATGGACACACGGTCTCGCATTAGTTTCATTATTGACTCTAACACGCACGTACACACACACACACACAAACACACACGTACACACATATACACGTTTTTGACATTCTCTCCAATGCCGTAATGGACACACGGTCTCGCATTAGTTTCATTATTGACTCTAACACGCACGTACACACACTCAAACACACACGTACACACAGATACACGTTTTTCACATTCTCTCCAATGCCGTAATGGACCCACGGTACTAATTGTATAGAAAAATGAGAACCAGCCAGGAAATGGGTAAACATAAAATAGAGTATATAGGAGTTTGGCTGGCCAGGATTGATTAATAATATAAGTTAATTTTTAGGAAAGAGAATCTTTTGAGAGCTTATCCTAACTTAACTGAAAAAAGAGACATTGTTTTATTAACGGAATTGAAGTCCTTCAACAGTCTTGAATTTGGAACATTCATTACCGAAATTAACACCTGACTCTCGTGCGGAATTGAAAGCACATGTTTCAAATACAAGAATGTCCAGAAAATGCAACGGCTCTTGTCATTTTCGCTAGACAGAAATTGACATCCAGGTTTTGTCTGTACTGATAAATATAGGTTTGATCATGGGCAGTCAGAAATTTAAAGTTATTGAATTTTTAATATCAAGGTGTTTGCATAGGTTTCAAGAGGAACTGAATTGGTACCGTGAGTCATATAGACAGCGACAGCAATACAGTGACTCTACATATGCAGGTGCAATTAACTTTACTATAAATGCAATCATACTGTTATATTTTTGGATAACAAGTTAATTTAATACCTTTTGTAAGTTACAGAGTGACTTTCAGTGTTATATGAAAGACATATTCAGATATATCAACTGTTACCAAGAGGGGAGGGATATAGTGTGTAGAGTGTAGATTTGACTATGTCAGGTGTAGTTTTCTACACATTGGTTTGTATCTATGTAATTACTTATATAAAGTTTATATAATTTACCTTTTATAAAGTAATTTTGGTGAACAATATGATATTTACTAGTTCCATTTTGAAACATAATGCCTCAGATATCACTAAAATCTCATCTACATGCTTAAAGGTGATGACCTGTTACGGCTTTGCATCCCACTAATTTTTTTTCAGTGAATGTTTTAAAACTTCATATTTTGTATTTTAACGGCCTTATGTATACCTTACGTTAGTTTTTGAATTATGTCTCCCAGGGAGAGATTTAGGTAATTTGTGTCATTTAAATCTCCTTTTCTACAATAATAATGTAATTATAGATGATCACCTTGACCTTTTACTAATTAATTACATAATGTGACAAGTCTGGTAATATATTTTACTAATACATTGAAGGGAGATAAATGGTGATATTAGAAAGGCGACTATTAATAGACAACGTTATTTCAATATTTTCTTTTGATTTTCTTAAATAAAGCTAAAATATTTAAATGTTGCCTGAAATGCAACATTGCTATATACGTGAGAATGAACTTGGAATATAATTTAAAATTCACTAATGAAATCTTTGACAACCAGAACTATGCACATTGCTTACTTGTGCACTGATAGGAAGGACTGTCAAGAAAATCAAGGATGGATATAGGACATACAGTACTCATTGTATGGAAAATGAGAACCAGAGTACATATGGTTTGGCTGGCTAGGATTGGTTAATAATGTAAATTATTTTTTTAAGGAAAAATAATCTTTTGAGATCTTATCTTAGTTGTAACTGAATAAATATAGATTTGCCTAAGTTTTCATTGCGAATTGAATTAGTACCGTGAATCCTAAAAGACGAAGGGCATTTTGTGTCATGTGGTCATATGGCCGGTATCTGCAAGTGTCAATTTCTTTCCAGTTTCTCATCATCTTCCTTGGAAATCATCCTTTCGGATCACATACGCACAATGTTCCACTGAAACATCGACTCTGCAACCCCCAGTGCTTCAGGAAGTTTTATTCGCTTCTTTCCTTTTTCGCGAGATACAATAAATACACAAATATAGATTATAAAAAAACTTTTTTTTTTATTTTGCTGGTGTATGAGTTGATTGTTCTAAAGAATACGTTGCATTGAATGTTGGAGGTAAAAATTTCATTCAACACTATTACTACCCTTTCTTGAAAATGATAAAAACGAGTAATAGGAGCAGTTGGATTTAAACTTTAGCGGGGGTGACGAATTTCGCGAAAGAATATATAATGATAAAGTTCATTTGGCAAAAATGGCGTTGCTCCCTAAATCGTAAACGATGGTGTAAAGCAATAAAACGTAGGATGAAAACACTTTGAGGATTATATACGTGAATAATTTAATGCCAAATAGAATTCAAGCAAGATATACGCGTGTGATGCAACATCAAATATAATGTAATACAAATCTTTTACTGATCTTTACACTTGAGTATAATAAAATATACATATTTGCATTGCCTTCTGATTTTACTGTCTTCATCATAAAAAATCCATCTTGAGCTTGTCATTAAATCAAAATTTTTAAACAGGTATTTCGAGAAAAGGCTTGCCTGTATACTTTACAAGTCTGAAAACAAAATTGCTTATTACCTCTCCAGCGCTTTAGATAACATCTGCAAATTTAGTGTTTTGAGTGAGTCCTTTCTTTACCACAAAATGATAAAATCAATCCATGACTTTCGACACCATTTTGTCACCGATCGAAAATACTGCTGAATCAAATGGAATAAATCGTGACGTGGTTTTCTTCTTTATTGCTTTTATTCAATCTAAGAATAAAGGAAATACGACGGACAATATCACTATTTTAAAATTTCAAAAACAATATATTTTCTTCTATGTTATTATTTCTTAAAGGCATATATATGGAGTATGAATAGTCGGTTTCGTACTAATCTTCTACACTGTACCCAGTATTCTAAAAGCTTACAACGCTAAATCTCGGCCAGCCACTTTCCTTGTGTAAGAATATGTTCGTTTAGTTTTAATATTTCAGAGAAACTTGTGTGTTCATTGTGCTAATGACCGTTTCATCATGACGTCATCATTAACCAAACTGACAGATTTACCATTCAATTTTTATAGCTGGATGGTTCGTTGATTGTTTTGGATTTAATACCATTTTTCACCAGATCAACTCAAATATACTAACATACAAAAATATAAGCTTCAATGATTTGTTTCTTTTACTCGTGTTGTTGTAGAATAGTTAATAACAAGATATTTTTAGCCAGTTGACCATATTTTCTTTTATGAATTTCCTTTTGGTTTTTTTCCACGGATGCATCAACCAAAATCAAAACCAAATTTTGAATATTAACATCATCATTGATCGCTCAGATTCAGGAGACCTTGCGAGTAGCTCCGTTTGAGTGTCGTCTGTCTCTGGGGTTTTTGCATCGTCTGTTGTGGCTGTGCAGGTCGATGCGCGAGTCACAGTCTCTATTGCATTTGGTGCAAACATACTGGGAAGTCTGAGCTGTTTGGGTTGCTGTTGCACCCTTCTTTCGAACACATTTCTCTGCGGACAGCTGGCAACTCCTCACATCAGCGACTGCTATACCCTTGCTGACCGCCAGTCTCCAGGTGCCTAGGTCATTGGCCTGCTGTTCCCAGCTGTTGGGTGAAATGCGGCATGCCTTCATGTCCCTCTTGCACACATCCTTAAAGCGGAAGGGTGGCCGACTGTTCTGGTGCCAGTGGCCATCTGTCCATATAGGATGTCTTTTGACAGCCTCCCATCCTCCATGCATCGGATGTGTTCCAGCCATCGAAGGCGGAGTGTGCTCAGCAGGGAGTACATGCTGGGGATACTAGCACACTGAAGGATCCTGTTGTGTGGGACGTGATCTTGCCAGCTGATTTTCAGGATGCGTTTAAGCTACCGTAGGAGTTGAGTAGACGCTCTTGTCTCATGTACTGGAGCCAGGTCTCACTTCCATATAGTAGGGTGCTGATAATGCAGGCGTGGTAGACTTGAGTCTTGGTTGTAGTATCAGCGCGCTGTTTTTCCACACCCTTTTCTTTAGTCGGGCCATGATTGCCTTCGCCTTTCCAACAAGCCTTCTCTCCAGCTCCACATCAAGAAGAAGAGTATTGCTGATGGTTGAACCCAGGTAAGTAAAGTTGCTGACTAATTACAGGGTGACACCGTCGATTTTGATGGAGGAGGAAGTGGTGACATCTTGCACGCTGACGTTTGTCGTTTACAGACTGATGGTGAGCCCGAACTGCTTGCAGGCATCAGCGAAACAGTCTCCCAGTCTCTGGAGGGCATATTCAGTGTGCGGCACAAGAGCTGCGTCGTCAGCAAAGAGCATATCCCTGATTAGCACTGACCTCACTTTGGTCTTCGGACGCAGTTCCGCCAGGTTGAATAGCTTTCTGACAGACCTGGTGTGCAGATATAGGCCATTAGTGACGGTGTCGAATGCGTAGGAAAATGAGCAATGAGAAGATCTCAAAAGGGTCTGCGCAAATACACAGCCTTGCTTCATAACGCTATTAATGGGGAAGGAGTCTGAGGAGGATCCATCATACAGGACTTCCCCTTCATATCGGCATGGAAGGAGATTTTTTTTAATTCTGCTGAGTTTTGAGGCGGGGGCAGCCTATCTTTCCAAGAATTTCAAATAGACCCTTTCTGCTGACCAGGTAGAAGGCATTTGGGAGGTCAATGAACACCATGTCGAGTGGCTGACCTTGCTCTGTGCTCTTCTCTTGGAGTCGTCGACACGCGGTCTGTCAGCAGATGAAGCCTGTTAAGAAGGATGTGGGCATACACTTTGAAAACGATGCTCAGGAGCTAGATTCATCAGGAATTGTTACAATCACTGCGATCGCCTTTGGTTTTGTCACAATATTGGCGTCGCGCATGTCTTGGTGGACTTCTCATTCAGTTGATTTAGCAATATTGGTTTTCCACGTTGAATGGCTACAAGCGGGATGCTATCGCTACCTAGTGCTTTGTCGTTTGGGGGAGAGTCGATGACTTTTATGAGCTCCTCTTAGGTGGGCACTTGGTCAAATTCCTCCATAGTGGACAGTTCCTATGTGTTGCTAAGGGCCGCATCAGTGACTGAATTTGTTCGGGAGTACAGCTCTGAGTAGTGCTGCACCCATCTGGCAGTCTGTTGCTCGCGGTCTGTGATCTTCCCTCTCGTCAATGATTTCGGGGGCAACTCCTTTCAATGTAGGGCCTAGGGCCCTTTTGTTGCCACTGTACATGTCTTGGATGTTTACCGACTGGGCACTGCCATGGACTCCTTCACACAATATCTGCCAGTACTCTTGTGCGCACTGTCTAGCGATGAGTGTGATGGTGCTTGGGGCTCATCTGAGGACACCAAGTGTACATTCATAGGGTCATTATTTGTCAGTTATGTTGCTTCTCGTTTGTCCTCGATTACTGGTTCCATCTATGAAAGGTGCGCGTTGAACCAGTCCTGACTTGGCCGTTCCTTCTTGCCAAACGTGGACATTAATGTGCTTTAGATGGCATCTTTCATGGGGTTCCACTTGGCTGTGGCATCGTGCTGTGGCATATCCTGGCAAATCTGGTCCAGGGTAGACACATACTCCACCACCTTGGAAGGGATAGATATATGCGTAGTATTGACGCGAGTGTGAACTCGGAGTTTGAAGCGGTGTAGTGTTCTTTGATTATAGATGCATTCTGCTGAACACGATCGCGTGGTTGGAGTCTCAGTCTGCACTGTAGTAGCTTCTGGTTGAGAGAACGCTGTTCAGGGCAGAGCCCCTGGTGATGTCAGCGACGAGACCTGAGATGATTCCATGACATTTTGTGTTGTAGCTGACACTTGAAGATGGTGTTTGTAATGCACAGGTCATGATAGGGTGAGTTACAGCTGTCTTTGACCGTTTTCTTTAGTCTCTCCTGGGCCATGATGTCCAAGGCAGGTAGGCAAAATACTCATGGTCCGCACCTACTTTAGCATTAAAATCGCCGAGGAGGAATAGTAACTCCGCTTTAGGGCATCCTTTGATCCGTTTGTCCAGCTGCCTAAATGACTGATCCTTTCTGGGCAGCTATGTTGACAATTAGTCTGGTGAGCTCTCCGTCCATGATGGCCGTCTTCCTCGTGTCGTCCACCTCCCTGAGGTCGTCAGTGATGCTTGTGAACATGGCGTGCACGTTATAGATTGCGAATCGGAGAGCTGAAATCTTATTTGATGATTCCTCTCACCGTCAAAGCTGACACGTGGTGCCCCTTCCTTCCACCAATCGGGTGGGACTTATAACCCGTAGACTGCCATGTTTCGTGTTGTTTCCTCACTCAGGGGCCTCTCCAGGGAGCAAGCCTGGGCGTTTAATTAAGAGATCCTGGAATGCCCAGACATCAAAATCCCTCTATTATTTCCTGGTGTGGTCAAATGAAATGCTGAAAATAACTTTTGGCAACAGTTCTGATGCAGGAAGGAAGTCGTACTTGACACCCAGTCACCTTAGAGGCTCTACCCCGGGTTGTCTGTCTCGGTTTACTCCCTTTGTCTGTCCATCTCCCGAAGATATTAACAAGGCAGCGGAGCCATCATCCAATGGCACTTCGTGAATTTCGAATTGGAGTTTTCATCTCCTAGATGAACTGCCTGACAAGGCTTACGACCTCTATCTGCCTGGCTTTGGAGTCAATGTTTCCTTCTCTGAGACTGGTTGCTTGCCATGGCTAACAAGCCCATTCTGCCCACCCAGTTATACCGCTGGGCACCCGATCACGTCACACAGCAGGCTCTGTAAAAACAGTGAGCCCCGCATGGAGTTGTTGCTATGGACACAATAGTGTAGGAGAGGCATTATGCAAGTACCTCCTGCTCAGCAAAGCCAGTCAGTAGTCCTCAAGCGATCACTACACCTGACAAGGAGAGGTTATGAGAGACAATTTATTTTTCTTAGCGAGCTGGAAGTCAGGTCCAGACCTCGCATCCCACCCCCGAATATTATAACAAATAAAACTTTTAGATTAACTCATTCGTATAGACATACAGAAACGTCAAAGTAAAAACAAACTTATAACGAACAACATTAATTTTTTTACAGCTTTTGTCATATTTTAAACAAGCATTCTGCACGGCTCAATCGTTCATGTGCTCACTCGAGGAAAAGTTTACCCTCAGCTTTACACCTCTCCATGGTCTTAGAAAGACATCAATCAGCTTGCATGTCAGATGTTAAATTAGGGAGCAAGATAAGGAATTTCAATTTCGGAAATACAGCAAACTTGTAGATATTTATTACTTAGGTCTTTATAGCAAGGACTCGAGTTGCTGAGAATTGTGTACATTCAAGCGTAAAATTCCTGAGTTGCATCTCGTTGATGAGACGATGTTTGATAGGCAGATAGTGTTATGAGAAAACGTAAGGTGAAGATAGTAATTCCTTATCCGACGACCAACGTTTGCAATGCGTCTATTTGGGATTAAAACAGCACATTTTATATATGTCAGTATAATTACAAATTATGAAGGAAGGCGAACAGTAATTTCTTTATAAAAAAGGCAATATTGAACATACAGTCATTAGAGTGTTGAACATTTGCGACTTGGTGGAAAATGCTGGCTTGACGGTAATATTAGGGGTTAAGTGATAATTTTGTAGATATTCTGTGCAAACTAAAACTAAACGTTTAGGGGTTAATATTATGTTTAGCCTCGTCTATAAGGACACGTGGTAATAATTAACTGCATTTAAATGTGGACACGTGTTCAAAATAAATACCTTTTAAAAGTGAAAACATGCTGGTAAGTGACATAGATTATAGTTATGACTGAAAACGTACTTGCAGCGTTTTAGTATTAGTTATTAATGTAATGAAAGTAATATATTTTTATCTTTTAGCTGTCATTTGAAGTAAATACCAACACGATTGATAGCTTTTTTGATCCATTAAACTCAATTCAAACTAGTTATCTATTTTTGAATTTCCACATATGTCTACTTTATAAAGTTAGAATTAACACTGAATTCTTGACGCCAATACTAAAGAGATGGGACAAAATTATATCGACACTAATATGACTTCAAACTAAAAAAAAAATAAAACGAATGAATAAACATTATTCAACAGGATTGTCGCTAAAACAAAAACAAACAAAAAAGCCAACATTAATACGTTTTTTTTTTCTCCAAAGAACAGATTTTACGGTGCTAGCACTTATTATTAGTGTTAAAGTTTTAAGGAACATGAACCATGTTTGAAGAGGTTCGTTTTTGGAAAAAATCGTTTAATAAAGACACAGTTTTACCTGACTGTCCGAATTTTGAAATGACCGACTCAAGATGGAGAAAGAGTTGATTACATGCATTTGTATAGCACAACGCCATCTCTAAATATATTGAATATTTGTAAAATAGATAATACCATTTCAAGTTTATTTGATATTGTATTTATAAAATTTCAACACATAATTAAAAATGCACGATAAAATCATGCTAGGGTTGAACATTTAATGCTTTACATATATTAGTATCAACGCTCAGAGGAAGCTTCCTAGCTATTTAAATGGTTTAGGAACAAAAAACGTATCTTAAGCTTACAACACCGATAAAATGTCGTGGAATCAGTTTTATATATGTTTCCCCAAATCATGAGATAACCATCCAAATAAACTTTGGATAGGCACAACCATTGCTTTTACATTTGTCCTGTAGAAATGAAAAACATTATTGGATAGCTTTGAAATGTGTCATGAAGCATCTGTAACAGGTATACAAAACTTTTTATGATCTATGAATAATTGTAGTATACCGAATGATTAAGGTCATTATGCTATTGAAAATTGAAAATGTTTAGCCTTCAAATACTAACATATGCATGCATATATTACTTCATGAAGGATACTCATCAGCTTTCTGACATTTTCCTTAAGAATTTACAAATCTGTTAAAATAACAAATTAAGCCCTGCTTACTGTTATAGTGTATAATGCAAGTTTAAAGGTATCACGTGTAGGACAATTATTTCACAAAAGTTTTTTTTCTCAAATCGAAAGTCAATGTCGAGGTTGAATGACGATATAGACATCCTGAAGAGAACTTCGAATACTACTTGGACGAAGATGGAGATGCAAAATGCCATGGTAACTAACTCGGATGAAAATCCTTTAGCAGAGTTACAGAAGTTCATAAATGATAGCAAGCGTACATTTTAACCAGAACTATAGCAAGAAAACCCAACTTGTTATGTACTGAAAATCAAGATGAATTACGTTATTAATTACAAAATCCTAATCTGTTGCATACAGTTAGGTTTAAAGCAAAATTAAATAAAAAGATGTTTTTTTTTTTTTAAAACAAACCTTGGCATAAATCCTTCACTGGACAAAATACAAATTGAAAAAAAAAAACGCAAGAATTAAATGTGAGGAAAACTCATTTGAACTTGATAGCGCTGTGCTAGGAAAACTAAGGAAGAGTGGGGGTGGGGTGGAAGGACAGCGGTTTTTAAATATCAAAAGGATCTATCATTTGTCAAGCGAACAGTTACTGAAGATAACTAGGTAGTTTGACTGAAGATAACTAGGTAGTTTGTAAACAAGAAAATTAAACTAACCAAGCAAACGTAACGCATGTTTATAATGACAGAATTATCCAAAGCATTCTAAGTAGTTTACTATATCAGAAAAGCCTTAATGCCCCACCAAAAACCACTAATAATTTTTAAAAATCGAACATAATACCTTGAGAAAATGACTATTAATGACTGATACAGAATCACTGCGCATCGCCGTTGAGACAAAAAACTTTTCCGTTAATGAGTGGGATGAAAAATATTTGGTACCTCACATGACTAAGAAAGTTTATGGAAACTTCAGTGATGAGTTGTATTTTATTAAAGAGATTTGTTGGCTAAGACAAGAAAATGTTAACTAACTACAGATAAAGATGAATAAAGATGAAAAGATAGCTTATAACTAAATTAAAATAATCTTTATTGAAAATAACAAATTCGAAATTTACAAAGATGATGTCTTCAATTACAAGCAAACGTATCACAAATGAATTTATTAAGGTCATGCTCTCTCTCTCTACATACATACATGCATGCATGCATGCATGCATGCATGCATGCATGCATGCATGCATACATACATACATACATACATACATACATACATACATACATACATACATACATACATACATACATACATACATACATACATACATACATGCATACATACAATAAAAATTGCCTTATTTTCATGATTTATGATGATGGGCATGTTTTGGTTAATATGGTAAATACATTACAGACATGAAACACCTAAAACCTTATTTGATTAGTTTTATTTTAGATTATCTATAATCTCAGCTTATGTATAATCTGCGATTAAATCGTTTCCCATTAAGATAGTTTCTATAGCTTGTTTGTCCTTGCTATAGAAGACCTGAACATTTTTCCGCAGGTTCTTTTCAATAGGTCTTTATAATACTATTTTAAAATGAGGACTACTGAAGGCCAGCATGGTTAGGTGGAGATATATATCCTCAGCATTTCGTCTTTGAATGAGATCTGCATGTAATGTGTGTTGTTAGAATAAAACAGTTTAAGAGTAATAACGACGTAGTCATGAATAGTTCTATACTATATATAACGCAGATAATTATTCACTCCCGAAATTATCAATGTATGAAGCTTATGCGGGAAATGCCATTACCGTTCCTTTGGATACATTAAAAATAACAAGGATGCATTTTGAATTTGCTGATTGTTTTAAATGTATATACCAACATCAGATACAAAATTAAGATAAATTTTTATGAGCACGTTCATTTCAATTTCTGTCGATCTGTAATTGAATACCTTCTGGAATATAACTAATTTAAGGTCACTACTGTACAGTCTATTGCCATATTTACTTTCCAAGTCTAGCATCATGCAATGTGCATTACGCTTTTTGACCAAGGAAATACTTAGTGGCTTTTATAAACTTTTGTCAGAGTTGGACTTAACGTAAATAAACAATTTTGATTGCATTCTGTTGTCACAGGAGTGTTTCTATTTGCTGACTTGTAAATCATTTAGAGATCATATTTTAGAGTCTTTTTGCTCAGTATCAAAATACCTTTTCAGACTCATTCTTGGAGGAAAACACTTTTTACACTCATTCTTGGAGGGAAACAACTTTTACACTCATTCTTGGAGGACCACACCTACTAGACTGTGTAGGACTGGCTAAAGTTGTATTGGCTGCTATGTTGATAATTCCTTTGTTATAATGAAGTAGTAAAAAGTAGTTTTTTTTAAATAGTTATTATTAACCGACTGTGCAACTGAAAAGAAGTAATAAAACTGTATTGTAGACAAACCTTTTCTATTTAGTAACCTGAACTTCCATGGAAAGAGGACATTAGGCTTACCACAGTGGCATGATTTATTAGTATCTAAGGTATGTGGTATTTGAAATTTTTTTACCACAAGCTGTGCACTGAATAACTTGTTTCTTGTGTTTTGTGCATCGTAAGTTTTTAGTTTGCACTCATGACACCTTGTTCAATCCTGTTTGTTCCGACTGATGCCATAAAATGTCAGTCATTAAACTTTAGAAGATGATTGCTTCCCTAGATTTTAGTCGTGTTTTTCACAGGCATTCTACCGAATTTGTTTACTACTTCATTGTTGTCATCACCTTTTACTTTCATCTCATATGATACGCAACAAACTAGCTGGTGCAATATATTGTCGTCTAGCTATCTAACGTTTGCTCCGGTTTGATGTTATTTGGTGTGGATACAATAAAATGATATGTTGAATTAAGGAATCTCCAAAAGTGCAAGGCACACTAGCTATGTCATTTATTAGATTCAAAATCATCGTAGAACTTTCTTTTAAACAAAAGTTTAAAGCTATAAGCACACTAATTCCAAATCCAAAGCGCTCGGAATATGCATACGTTGTTTACCTTTTGGTGAGGAGACTAATATATATTTTCAGTGTTTGGTCGTCGTGGCTGAAAACGAGCAGAGCAGTAGATCCATTTTCAAGTGTTCTCTTATTTTCTGGGGTAGAAAATATGTCAGGATGACTAGAAACATATAAAATAGGATATTTGAGTGCTAAATCACTTGGACGTTCTATTAATCTTTGATTCAAGATCTCGTATGTCTTGGCTGTAGCTTAATTATGTTTGCATTTTGTCTCATGCTTAATGTTTTCTTCTTTAGATGCACCGGGATGAAGTCGAATGAACACAGGATGCCTCCGTCAAATACAAGACCATTAACCATTGCTTCTGCAATACGTAGGACAGATACAGCCCCTTAAGTCATTCGGGAGGGTATAGTCAAGGTTATTCCTTTCAGAAATTAATATTCATATGTTTGAAATTTTGTTACTTTCAGCAAGGTATTCTAAAAAAGCAGTGTGATGAAGGTTTGCTTCTTTAAATAATTTATTGCACTTTATCGTCAAAACAACATAGTCTACAGTTAATTAAACATTGTTCTCTTCTAAATAAGATATCAGAGTTCCATTTACAATGAAAATAATAATAACCATATTCAAAATCCAATTAGTAAGAAACTCATTCGTTGTTTATTCCTAATCAAAGGTCAGATCAAGGTGTTTGCTACAATACTTAATTTGACATCGATAGTGTATAAGCCTGAAATTTTTTAAAATTTTAATTTAACTTATCTAAACATCTGTACCTTGCATTCTGCTGAATGTAATGCAAAATAGTTAAATCCATAACTATTAACTAATGCCTGAATTTAGTTTCCGGCTTGCAACATCTATATCAACCTTTTCACTAATTGTGTATCGTGAACTTATTATCATTAACAAATGGAATTTAAATTTGTTCTATACAAACGTATTTCAGTGCCATCAGGAACTGGTGGGTTGCAAAACTCGTAAACAGAACAGATTCAGGCTTGAGTTTGCTCTCATTATCAAATTAGTTTTTGATTAACCGATATATTGAATATTCAGTTTCTGAAAAGCGCTGCATTATTATTTACAATCATTTCAACTCAATTTGAATGTCAACAAATGCTAGTTTATTTCGGTGTTCGGTATATAAATTGTACTGCATAATGCGATCCATTTTGGTATATTTCAACTCTAATTACATCTGCTGCCGTGAAACGGTTTCGTCCAAATAATTTTGAAATCTTTTCTGTTAAATTATTTTGTATTCACCACCTCGTACTACACATATATTATGAACCACTTCTCGATCGACATATTATTTTTGAAATAGTTTTGATGTTTTGAACTCGGTATTTAACTTTAAGATTCGTCAAATATTACTTATGGCTTTTGTCAATAACTCGAATCTTTAATGGATGAATCTTAAGATTTTTTTATATGTTCTGCATATGGCTTTCTAAATCTCATATATAACCTTTTATCCTCTGTTTGATTCGCTATAAATATCGTTTGACTTTAGATGACTCACGTGGTCTTTCTCTTACAGCTAAAAACACTTGAATATCATTAGAAAATGTGTTGAATCTTTGTTTAAATAAGTCTTGATTATATTTCTGCTCTTTTCAACTGCTTCCTTCGATCCAAGACTGCACCAGCTCTTTCCTGTCAATAGCTGGTACTCTGTTGTAAACTTGTTCTCACTTAATTAAATGTATTTATATCCTCGAATTGTTTGTGTCTTTGTGTATCAACATGTCTCTGCACAGGTCAACTAGTATCTGCATCCGTTAGTTTAAAAGGAATGCATGAATTTGTGATTGGTTATTGTTAAGGTTGAATCAGTGTTAACTATATGGCTTAATGTTGCATCCTTCTCCCTGGTGTTTGTCTGAATGTTTAAAAGTAAATGAAAGTGATTAGGATCGTTTCAAAGAGATTACAATGAATACCATTTATCTAGTGATAAACCTGCATCTCTCGATTTAAGTCACTCTTTTATTATTAACTACCAATAAGAATTTGTCGTTATAGGAATACCTTGAAAGTCACTTTTCCATCTTCATCTACCTCACAAATATTCATTTTATTTAGAGTACATATTTGATATTTGTATGTGCTTGTGACAGCCATTGATATAATATGAACAAAGTCATTATGAAACATGGATGATGCATATATATATATATATATATATATATATATATATATATATATATATATATATATATATACACACACACACACACACACACACATATATATATATATATATATATATATATATATATATATATATATATATATATATATATATATATTGATGTTGGACATTGCATGGTTTTGCTGTTATTCTTTCTAATTGTCAATGTTCTTAGCCTCTAATATTATTGTTATTACATGCTTTGTAAGAAACAAATTTGCCTTTAGACCAAACAGAAATGATACATAACGCAGTTACATAAAAGATCGTGTTGCAAATTTGTGTCTTCTTTCCACGCGTCGCTCTTGTGATCCATTTGAATCGTTTTTTTTTTCTTCAGACGTTCCGTTCATAGTCTACTTTCGAACATCTTCCAAGTTGTCTTCTAATTGAGACGCAACTGGGAGCTTTTGGTGTTTGTAAAATAACGGTTTGAATTTATTTAGCATATTTTCCTTTTTTGCATTAAATGTAGTATCTTTTGACATTTGGGAAGTAAAATGAATATAAATTTTAATTAGAACAAAGTTTAATTTTGAAATTTAATTTTGAGTATTGGAAATTTGATTGGTTAGATAAAAAAATGCAACTAAAGACGAGCCCTGTGCGTTGAGAAGTTAAAGCAAATCAATTAAAAAAGTGAATGAAAAAGGAGACTGCGGGCACACGTATTTCTCCTGAAAGGACCTTTACTTTGTCTATTTGTCTTGTGCATCTTTATTACTTGGTAATGTCTACTCTGGTAAGTATAGACATTGTAATAATTGTTATAAAGGCACAGATGCATAGTCGCAGAGCAATAAATACACATTTATATATGAAGAATTTGTTTATTCTTGTTTTTCTTCAAATTTCTTTTCTTTTGTCTGTTTTCGTGAAATGCTATTAAACCAGCACACTATACAGAAAGAAGAAATCGATATTTAATACCAATAATTTAGTGATTATAAAGTTTGATGGTATTGTTACATGCCAGGACGCTTTGCTTGACCAAGCGGTGTCAAAACCCTGGCGCGAATTCAGCTAGAAGTCATAAGTTTACCTCAAATTTCCAAAGACTTCTATACAACTTCATTTGTAAGTTGGAAAGCCCGACGTATCCATTCTAAATTTTACTATAATCAATGCAAGACCACATTATTCACAACTTGCCAAATAACAATCAACGGCACATCCGCATAATTTTTCTACATCAACTTTCCGTATCATCAGCAGTTCACACCGTACAAACTCTACAACTATCTCTAACACAGGGGACTATTTTAATTACGCCACCTCAGGCTAGTCAGTCTACTGTTTCAAGGCACATCACACCAGTAAAACTACATCACATCTGCTAACATGGCGACATAAACGGTATCTGCCGAATCCCTTCTCATTTATTCCACTGTTTAATTTACCTGCTTTCTATCGTAAATTCTGCCACTGCAGTCACAACACCAATGTACACCACTAGATTTTATAAAGTACTACATCATTTTCAAAGGCATTCATGCGGATTGGGTCTGAATTCACTACTCAATGCCTTTGGCATCTTGGAAACTCACTAAAACTTCCTCTCCTTGACGTTTGCTCTTAATAATTGACTAATTATATCGGGCTAAGGAATATTTCCCATTGCACCGAATTCCTATAATCAAACAAGTAATCACACAAACCTAAGAATTGCTTAAACGGAGCACTACAGCCAAGTGCACATCTTAATTTTATTACAGTATATATTCATGCTGAAGTTAATTCCGTACAGTATTACAATAATGCCAAATTGTAAATTACAATGCCTGAGTCCATTCTGGAAATTTTGGCAGCTGTAGTGTTATAAACAGTTCCATACATTTCTTTGCTGACCATTTTTTATTGGCATATTCCTATTGCAATAGCACGAATCACTTCCTGTATGTACGTTTAGTTTGTGTAAGTGGAGTTACTTTCCATTATATAAATCCAGGTCATGTTTTGCTTTGTCATCTCTTCGCTGTATAAATAACCAAAATATCCTTTTGGTCGTGGTGATGCTTTTAACAATCTAATTGAAAATCCTTTAGTTAATATGAGGAAATATCGGATCAAATGCACGTTGGTTCTACAGTAACTTTAGCAAATGGATGTTTAAATGGATGTTCAAGACGTTTCGATGGTGTTGCTACAAATGAATGTACTTATGTTTCACTTTAAGTCTCGACTTGATCGAGATGGATATAAAGAAAAGCTTTGAACTCTGTAAATTGCAGCATGTTGTGGAAGCAAATATTTTAAAAGAAACCAAAACTTCCTAGTATGATAAACCTGATAGTAAAACAGTTAAAGAAAGCAATAATAAATCACTCCACTCACTGGACACTATAGCAAGCTAGAATGGAAAGGAGATGATGGTCACAATAGGTTCGGGGTCGGCAAAATAATTCGATAAATGGATATTGCCTATTGAGAGTCTAAATATCTGTTATACATACTGGTTTTGCAACACAAAGCCTAAAAGTACCCGAGCATATAGAGATGCAAGAAATAGACATAAATAAACCATGTGATGACCTGATAAGAGAACATGTGGCTATACGTGACGAATACCAGACAATAGAGCTTTCACCTGAAGTTAAATACTAGTTTCTTCAGAAGAGGACATAACACTGAAGGTTATGTATATAATGCAGATGTTGTCAATTTTACAATAAAATGTATGCAGTTAGATTTTGGCATGTATGCCAAAGACACCGAATTCTTAAAACGACAACAGCAAAGAAAGGCACATTCTGTATTGCAAGAACAGTTGGAATGTGTTGCAACTGAAACAACTCACGTAGCTGGAGATTTAGCATAGATAGAGAAATTTTATTGACAACAATCAATTCAAATGTGAAGGATTATTAAACGAATCCTGAAATAGTTGTTTCAATGAAACGGTATTATAATAGTTGCTACAACCACTATAATAAGCACCATTATATGAGATGTTGAAATCTCTTTGGCAAATTCTGTACAAAGTTTAGATGTTGATGGAGGAACAAGTGGCGGAGGTGTTTTATCGGTACCTAAATGTGACCTAGTCTTTCTTGATAACACTTAAAAGGGCTCAATACAAATTAGCAATTATTTCCAAGAGAAATATAGGAAATCAAAATTAGAATTGTCTTTAATTATAGGCATTATATTACCTTCATTATGTGCTGGATAGGTTGTTCATGACTTTCAAAGGCGTAAAAAAATGGCTAGAAGTAAATCTCGCAAAGTTATCACCGAAAGTGATGTCTTCAGGTGTACGATTGTCAGTGTAGTTGAGGTCTATTTTCAATTACAAAACAAAAACAACCCAAGATAAAAAAGCAAACGACAACAACAACAACAAAGTAAACAAAACAACAACACAAAAGGTATGGAGGGTAAGGTTTCTTACTTTTAGCCACAACGCTGTTGATTTAAAAGGTAAGTTATAGCAGCTCCAGCTAACGCTAATATTGATATAAATGTTTCTTTCATGCTAGATACAGTTAGGGAATATGTTGTTATCCGAACGACCGAGTAACGAATCTCATCAGCAGATCTGAGATAACAAATATTTTTATCTTCATTATCGGAGTTATTCTGTTTTTCATTTCTCCCAGTTTTGTCGCCTTTTCTTTCGTCAACTACAAATTTTTATTGTACTGTCATATATTAATGTTAAATCCTTGGATTATTGCTGATGGATTTGCGTTAAGAGTAGGGTTTAATCCGTGTTCAAACTAGCCTTTGAATTTATTTCAATTGTTGTCGAATTCATGGATACTTACAATTTTTACGACCATGTTCACCTTTGAAACTGATTATAATCCTGAAAGAAATTTTCTCAGAGTTACAACATAGATGAAAAATCTGTGTTCTAACTTTGTCTTCATATCGATAATTGTCATATCATTTATTTCATAAGCTGACATCCATTATTCAACAGTACATACTTCATAGTTATGTTTATAAGCAGCTAACATAGCATCAGGGATAGACTAATAAAACTTAATAAAGTTTTATGTTCTTCTGGCCCATTACTGATTGAGTATTTTGTTTTTGTTTCCTTCAAGTATCTCCAGCTTTGCTATTTTGTATTTTAAAATAGTTTTATATCAAATTAAAAGATCAATATATATGGTTTGTTATCTGATTTGAATGCATCATCGTCAGGTAAAAATATTTTACTTACCGACAACAGTTTTTGCAACTAGAAATATATACATAAGTTTTCAAATGATTGGACTACTTCTGGTATATTGTTTTGTCTACAATATGCCACTAGGAAGTACCATAGACAATTGCGTTGACTTGATGATGAAAAATTGCCACGTCCAGCAGAGCTACAGATTGTTTCGTATATCCATTATTGTCACATGTTAAACCGTAGTTATCATAAATGTTTAAGGGCTTGTTTAAGGAAACGGATATCAGTATTGTGAATATTTATCTCTAACACCTATGCTATGTTGACAAGATCAGGCGAGTTAGCTAATTTGATACGTAAATTTGAATGACAGGATAAGGCTAATGCTCCGTGCTAATCCGTTATTTTAATCTAGGGTATTTTGTTTAGATTAAAAATAAATCCAGGACGGACTCATATTTTCATGCAAATACATTGAGCCTCTATTCAAATTGTCTTAAAGATTCATTGAATTATGTTTTTAATCTTTTCATTTCTTTCTCTTCAATACCATTTTTGTTATGGTTGATATTCCTTCACTTTGATAATATACTAGTTTTGTTGACGTTATATATTCTTCACATCTCGGTTATTTTATAATTCATCTGTTCGTATCTCTTCTTTGCATTTGTGAAGTTTTACAACTACGCCCGTCTCAACTGCTGATCTTATAATTTCTATATGAAATTTAATTTCTTTTATGAAATGAAAATTCAGAAAAAATATTTTTAAAAACTGTATTTCTACACATAGTTCAGTGTGTACTGGAGTTTACTTCATCCTATTGGTGTTTAATCTCTTCCTGTAAAAACGATTTTGTTTAATTTTATCTAAGTTCTTTTAAATGTTAAAATTAACTCAGCAAATGTTGATTCAGAAAGTAAATACAACCCATGATGTAGTATTTATAGTTGACAAGATTGCTGTATCGTCTTTTTATTGAGTGCGCGGGAAATTTTTATATGCTCTTGATTGCATCGTCATTTTCTATGATTTTATTGCCGTGCATTTTATTCAAAAATCTCATTGTCCTGCGTCTTGTCTTTTAAAATTGTTTCATTGTTTTCGTTGTTATTTTAAAAGATATACTATTTGGAAATAATAAAATTAAGTAAATAAAATATTATTCAAGGTTATTATGATGTCGGCTTCTTGCATACAAATCCGTAATTAATCTGATTTTTGAGTGCAATAGGGTGAAAATGTTTTGGCTCCAGATTAGTTTTGGAAATTGAAGTAAATTTAAAGAATATTATGATAGGAAGCATCGAAAAATAATTTTATTATTAATCTCCTATAACTATTGCAAACTAAGTGATCGATGTAAATAGATCGTATAAAATTTAAGAGATTATATATTTCTCTTATCCCTAAGAATAATAGAAGCGGCCACATTTATATAGCATTTGCATGGTCTCAACGGCCATTATAATGTATCCCAGTATATATCCTGTATAAAACTCGTGTCTCTAACGGTTAACTTATTTCTGAAGAGAGTGGCCAGGTGTTTCATAACCAAAATAATGGGTTCTTGTCTACGTATGCTGTCATTTAAATGATATGTTTATCATGTGAATAGATGTGTAAATATTTCATATTTCGCTTGTGCTTACTTTACTTCAGCCAAACAGTCAGTTTAAAAAAGGTTTGTCAATATATCAAAATCGAAAATGAGACAGTTTTATCAATATGAGAGAATGTAGAAACAGTTTGCCGGATGGTGAGAAAAATCAGTCATCTTGTCGCAGCAGAAATGGGAGTCAACTTTTCCGCCAGTGCGACAAATATAATTCGATATCTTCATCTTGATGTTACACGTTCATCGTGGAGGAGAAACTAATTATATTAGTTTTCTTTGGGGTCAAGTCATTCAATATATAAAATTTGTAGAACCAGTAGGTTTGATTCAATTCCTATTAACAATAGCCTCATAATGCTTCTTTGCATTCCTTATTATTCACAATTTTCTATTCCAGTTATTGATAAAGTGTGAATAGTTGTTGCTAACCTAATGACACGGACGTATGTAAGATGTCATTTAGTAGCATAATTGATTTTTTTGTTGAGGCACCAAGGAAACAAAGATCAGTGTGTTGCTACTCTATTTCTTAAAGTATCCAACAGAAAGAAGCAAAATCAACAAGTTCAGTACAATCGATAAATATTTTATTTCTCTAAGTTACTAAGTGAAAATTTAAAGTTTAAAAGACACACTATTATGAATTAAATCCAAATTAATCTTGGATGTCTTACCAAAAGTATAGAATGTTCCGAATTAATTCGAATAGTCTTCAATATCCTAATGTACTACATTGATACAATTCAGAATGTCTTTCAATGAGTTTTTAATGATCATAGTGTTTTATTGAAAAAAACATCAACGAGCACTTGCAATTTAAATAAATAGTTCCTCTCACGGTATATCATAACACAGCTGCAAAATGTAATCATAGATTCCGAACGACTGATACCAAACATGAATGAATACTTATTTACAAAGTTAGCTATATATTCACATTTAATTTGACCTACTACGTAATAGACTTCCAACGGAAAAACCTAGTTAAACTGTAAATAAGACTGACTTTGAACTCAAATTTAATAATAAGCATCCTGTTTACCACTTACATTCATGACAGAAGTCATGTAGACAAAAATTCCAAAACCCTCAATCAAGGTCAAAATTTGAGTACATGATATAACTAAACACAATAAGTGATATATTCACGTATTGAATACTGCTTTAAACTAAATCTCATGATAATATAGTCATAATAGTGTTACGAATATGCAATTAAATTGCTTGTTTGTTAGTTTTATTTTTTTGGCTTTATTTTTGTTTTATTGCATTTCTTTGTAATGATTGTTTCCACGAGATTCGATATTTTTCCAGTAAATTCTGTTTGTATAGAATGCAGAAGGTATTACTTTATCATTATTTTTAGCAGACCTTGATTCACTAAGTCGTAAACATTAAGTGGAAATGATTGGCTGTTTGCAGGGTTATACTTTGGCCCCCGCAGTATCCCTGTGTAAACAGTTCTTTTTATTTTTCACTTCTTGCGTAAGAGTAATGTTTTATAAAGAGCTATTCTGAGCTACGTGACAAGCGACGTTTCTTATTGCGATGTTCAAGTTTGAAATAAAAATGTTTGTCACGTGAAGTACCATGTGATCTAAATCAGATTTAAAACAGCCACTTGTTTTTAAATTAGTTTAGTCGTAAAATATGCCTTCAGGAGCTCAGAGGTATTTTTTGTTGCCATTGTTTGAGGTATTCGTTATTAAGAATAATTTATATTCTCTGCAAAGTAAGTGCTCTTTCATTAAAGTCTTGAACAAAGACATTCAGTAGAACTTGTTTGGAATTCTAAAGCCGGAACATTATTCTTGATTCACAAAATTCAACAAGGAACTGTTGCCATCAGTACAACTACCTCATCTGAAATCATCGCTTCCATATTGAAACTTCATCAAGATTCGAACCCAGATTTAAATAAAACTGTTTAGCAATAGGATTTCAATTTTTCAATTTTAGGATTAATTTTTGGATTATGTTCACAATCCTAAGTCCTATTTTCTATTTTTGCATTGTTTTCTAGAGAAATATTTTTTGTGGTTAAAATATACAAATCCTGTTGTCTTCACTTTTTTCTTTGGTTGCATTTTTACAAGCCTACACGTAATACTACTACTACTACTACTGTTACTACTACTACTACTACAACTGCTACTACTACTACTATTAATAATAATAATAATAATAATAATAATAATAATAATAATAATAATAATAATAATAATAATAATAATAATAAAAATAATTGTTGTTGTTATTGATGCCTTCATAGGCTATACATGGCAGAACTAGCGAAAGCCGAACCCTAGAAAATCTGTTTAAAGAACCACTGACCCACGGTAAGTTATTGGCAAGCTTTCTCACATAAGAGTCAAAACAACGCGGATAAAGGAGATATTGCAATGATCGGTAAAGGCGAGCGCTTTAGACCATTTGATCAATAACGGTATTCTGTGCATGGTATTTGTTTACAATCTAAATTTGAAGGGTTAACCTATATACTGAGCAACTGTCCACCAATGCCCGATTTGTTTTCTCTCTTTGGTGCCGATATTGACAGGCTTGTTGACTGTCTATCTTTCGTTTAACGTCTCTCTCTCTCTCTCTCTCTCTCTCTCTCTCTCTCTCTCTCTCTCTCTCTCTCTCTCTCTCTCTCTCTCTCTCTCTCTCTCTCTCTCACACACACACACATTTTAAATCTACTTTTTAGGTTTGAATATTTTCTTTATTTCTTCAGTAATGTTATTTATTACCCTTCTAGGACATAACATGTAAATTATCTTATTTCATGTGTAACCTTATATTTACTGGTGTTGCAGTGTCGTTTCTTTTTCATCGTTTCGTGACCAACATACATTTTCATGCCGTGGATAGTTTAATGCCTACATTTACTAGTGCGCAGTTTCTCTTAAGAATTGTTAACGTTCCAGAAGCTTTATCACATCTAAAACAAACATTTGTCATGCTTTTTAATACTGCAGTCAATGCATCTTTTTATATTCATTTGTGAAGAAGAGGTATTGGTTATTTATTGACGTAACACCTGCAGCCGGTTTCCAACCGTTCCATGAGTCATCACATTCTTTGCATTACACATATACATAGTTTTTACCGATCATAAGTTTGGTCTTTAAACCTCATATATGACATTTTGTTTCTGAAATACAGAAAACTCTTGCTTGTACAACGTGTCCTCTCTCTAAGTCTTTTAGTTTGTGAACAACCAGATCATCCAAAATTACACGCTTTATTTTAAATATTCCTTCTGTAAATCTTAGAAAGATAGTATATTTCAATATTGTTTCGCTTATTCTAAACTTGTTCGTTTAAATGAGACAATTGTGTTTAACGTAATAAACAGATCCATACCCCTCCGCCCGCTTGCATCAAACACAGTGATGTCTAGTGATCAGTGATAATTATTACTGTACCCCCTAATAAGAATTGGTAACATGTCAAATTTCTTTCACGTTTTGAGTGAAATACATAAACGTTAAAGTCACTAATGTTCTAGTAAACATTTCCACCGCAAATGCACTTTTGCTTGAGTAACGTGAAAGGTGTTAAGTTTTCCATTTCCAGCATTTCCATTGTTTACTTTAACGTTCTTAATCCAAAAATATTTTGAGAAGCATCGAACTATATTTGTATTTACTGCTATGTTCCATATGCTTGTATGTTAACAATGTACGACGCCACCGGAAATCTACATGACCAACATGAACTCCTGGAATAGGAAATTGATTTATCGCTTGAAGGTGTAATGCGTAACTAGATTGTTTCGTTAACCATTTTTGATATGTTCGTTGTATTTTATTTCTTTTGTCATAATTAATTTTCTTCCATAACTTATTGATGCTTGTGAAGCACTAGACGTTTTTGATCGAATTAAAGATGTTCAGTTCAAAAAACATATTTTCGGTTTAGACGTTGTTGCAGATTTCGATTGAGTGCATTCTACATTGGTCAAGAGTCTCTAGGGAAAATGTGAGAAAACACAAGTGACTATAACAGAATGTAGTAAGAGCTAATTGGTATATTTAATGCAGTGACACGCAGAAGAGATCAAACAATTTAAATATCTTGCCATATGTGTAGCAACAACGAAGCGTAACTGGTACGTTTTGTAGTATTTGATCGCTGTGATTTTCTGGAGATTTCATTTTGTCGTTCAAGTCAGCAGTTTAAGTGGAGTGTGTTTTAAAATAAATGTTAAAATGTCGCTTGTTTTGTTTAAATACCCACAAACTGTTGTTGTGTAGGAAGGAACATGCCCCGTACAAGTTTAAAACGGCGCTTCTAATCCCTTAATAAATGGATCTGAAGAAAGTGTATCCCCTAAATACACATAGAGTGTAATATAACTGGTTTTGAGATTCATGGGTCATATATAGAAACAAAATGTATATATATATATATATATATATATATATATATATATATATATATATATATATATATATATATATATATATATATATATATATATATATATAAATATATATATATATATATATATATTAGTAGACATTCCGTTGCCATAAAAACTCTGTAATTAAAATTATCGTAAACTCATTTGTACGTTTCCAATTATCATAAAACATTTTAATTGTTGAGGGTGGTGAATGTTGCAATCGGATGTCATCATAGCCAGACCATTTATATATTATTCAATCAATGAGGCAAAAAGAATAAATGTCTGCCCAAACCAATAGTCCAAATACCTGCCACAAACAGAACAAGCCTTTCTATTTCAACAACAATAGCGAGAAGAAGAGGTAAGAAGAAAACTAAAGGAAGACGAAGAAGTATACAAGAAACAAGAAGGAGGACAGTGAAAGTCAAACGGTGACTACTTTTAGATATTTCAGCAGAGTTGATGGACGTGTGTGAGTGTGTGAGTGCATGAGTGTAGGTCCTTATTATAAAACTCAAAACTCAAAGACACTTACATTTTTCTTTCTGCTATTTTCTCTGGTACAAATTTACAATCCAATTTCACAAGACATTACTTTAAAAACTTCATTTTCTGTGCCTTTTCACTCTCTCCTTTTTTGAATTTCTTCACTGTCACAGATTTTTTTTATTCCTCACTTTATTCTCGTCCTCCTTTCTTCTTTTTCTGGACTTGTTTGGGTTCATCCTTTTTGGAGAGTACCTCCGTTTCATGTTAGTAAGCCCTCCATACCTTCTGCTCCTGTTGTTTCCTAGGGCTGTATGAAGACCAATGTCGTTTTTCTTGACAATGATGACATATATCTTGACCTTTGGCTTTTTTGACGCTTGTTTTGCTTTGATGTTGTGGACATTCTGAAGACATATACCCTTTATTCAGACAGATATAATAAGTATCTAGACTTTTATCTAGAAAGGAGGGGGAGTAGTCCGTCGGGTTCTCTGAAGAAAACCTCCATATGCGTATATGACATCTTGCAAAGTTCTGATCAGAAGTTCGATCTATTTTGGATTTTTTCATCTTTCAGGAAGGATTGAGAGTCATGTGACTTCTCTGAAGAAGACACTCACCATGATAATCGGAAGACACTGACTACATTGATATAAAAAGGACCATGACGTTTAAAATATAGTCTTATAACGTTTTGCAGTCAAGATGAAACGATCGCATCAATTCGTGAAGAAATTATAATAAAGTAAGAGGCAGAAATGTGACCTATCGCCTCACACAGTATTCGAAGTCTTGGTTTAAATTTATGCCAGCGATTATGAAGATGACATGAGTGAGTTAGAATCCAGACCCAGACAGTTTACTTTAATCCAAAGACCACAACTAGTAACCCCTAAAAATTACTATAACATTCGAGAGACGGATAAACGCTCCTGTATAAAATTTAGAATCACAGCCTACACGTACACAGTGAAGGCTACAGATTTCAAATCCAACGTACCGTTGGAGAAAGCAGAAGAGTTGATCACCGATTTATGCAATTCTTTGTTAACCATACTGAAACGGCAAAGTGAAGCCAAAGAAGACAATCCCTTGACACTTTCTGTTTATCACGACAGTCTGATGTTCCCCTTTTGTATCTAGTTTAGTGGGCCATTAGAACTGATACCTTCCAAAGTCATCGACAAGATTAAACACGTAAAACAGTCCAACGAAAAATTTCACCTCACCGATGAAAAAGGGACACTGTACATGGCACATGTTTCTGTTCCCAAGGAACCAGACAACGCAAGACAGTATGATTTTTGGACAACCTTAGTATCAGCAAGCAAGCAGCCTCGTCCGTATTAACAATCCTCAAGACACACCCTGTCTTGACGAAGGACAAAACATGTGCATTACTCAACTTGTCAACGCGCTATTGTCAGCCCCACATGATACCACACCTCAAGACGCAAGGTTCATAGCAGAAAAGTTCTTGTCAACTTCTGAATTGTCGTTCTGCTTGTACACACGTCATTCGTACCAATAGCGCCAAGGCACACATATGTCCAGATAAAATAAACGATGTCACATTTGTCACCAAATCGTAGACTTGAAACACAAATACTACATTAAAAAATATCAACCTCACAGGAGGAAGAGGACGAGGACCATAACAAGAAAGGGGATATCATTTTTTGGATTTCGAATGCATGAAAGAGACATTCCTACTTCCTTACCGAGCGTGCTTGAAGTGCATCAAAGAACCTATATTTTGCCATTGTTCCCACTGTAGCAAGATTCCTGGAGGACATGAAAAAATCTTTCGCCGACCGAACGCGTTGGTCAATCTTGCCAAATGGATCTTAGACCCTATCGACGAAACATTTGGTCAAGAGGACATCGATCGTTACGGAGATTGTCATCGCTATGCCACGGTAATAGTTGAAAATTTAGCGGGATACAAAGGACAGTTTCTTCTCAAATGCCATATGTAACAAAACTCCTAAAGTCCGAAAGTGACTTTGAAAGGAGCCAACATCATTTCTATGCAAGTGGAGCAAGTACAATTTAAAGATTCGACGAGTTACTTGGCGATGCCTTAGAGTCTAATGCATAAAACATTTGAAATGAAAGGAATGGTCAATGATTATTTGCCACACGTTTTCAATACCTAAGCCGATCAACACGACGTTTTACCCCATTTGCCTGATGCTCACAGCTGCGACCCGGACAACATGCGCACAAAAAAACGAAAAGCTTTCTACGATTTGTACCACACTCACGCTTCAGACCTCTTCGATGTTCAGGAAGTAATGTTAAAGTATTGATGTCCCGACGGGAACATTTTACGGCGATGCCTTGGAAAATTTCTAGAATTGTTCAAGGAGCATGGATGGATCTATCCCTAATAAAATCCTGCACCATTTCCAAAGCGCGTTCCTTAGTGTACCGCAGACGATTCATGCCCGAAAAGACGCTGACTGTCATATGCTCTCGAACGACTAATTTTGTCAAACGTCAATACTCGGTCACAGCCATATGCTGGCTACATTACTTATATGATAGGGATGACAATTGGATTAAACATACCCGAAACGGAATAGGTGAAAAAAACCCCATCGGAATGTATTTAGTGGATGTCTTGGACTTACGAACCATAACATCATGTACGAGTTTAACAATTGATTATTTCACGGATTTCCGAGCTGCTATCCTAAACGATAAAACCAAAATCAGTTTTTCTAACGTGCCTTTTGAGACATGTTTTGAGCTACTTGTCAGCGGCGCTTAATGTTAGAACAGCAATAGTACCAAGTGGTGGAAACGTAGGAACAAGAGTATGATTACTGTTTGAAAACAGATCACAAGTTTAATCGCATCGTGGAAAGTTACACAATGCTGGATCCTCTGAACCCCCGAGACAGTTTGTATAGAGGATGGAATAATGCCATCTGTTTGCTGTACCACTCCAACGAGGAGAAAAGAGAGGAAATCATATACTTAGACGCGTGTTCGCTGTATCCTTGCATGTGCATACATTGTTTCTTTCTCGCGGGGCACCCACAATTGCTGAAGGAACACATCGACGTTGACAAAATTCGACACTACGAGAAATTAATCAAGTGCAAAGTCTTGCCTCCCACGGACTTGTATCATTCTGTCTTGCCAAGGTAAGCTGACGTTTCCATTGTACCATACTTGTGCCGAAACGTGCAACCAAGACCAACCTTGTCAGCACACCAAGGTAGAACGCACCATCACATGAACGTGGGTCAGCGCAGATTTGTTTAAAACTCTAGACCGTGGATACCAATTGTTAGAAGTGTACGAAATTTACCGTTTCCAAAGACAGAACTGTACCATAAGGGTGAAATTTTTGAAAGTCATTTTTGCAGACTACGTGGATGCCTTTTTGAAACTGAAACAAGAAGTTAGCGGTTATCTTTCCTGGTGTCAAACTCTGGAAGAACGAACGAAATTCAAAGAGAAATAATTGTATTAGGAAGTAATCACTTAGACCATCTCGATTAGGTGGTAGTAAGGCGATCTTTGGTCAAAATAATGTTAAATTGCTCGTGTGGCAAATGATACAACGACCGTGTTTACTCAAGAAGTAGTATTTGAGAGAATCTTTTCTCAACTTTTAGATGATTCATGACAAAACCAAATACATGAAACATGCGAAAGTCCTTAGTGAAGACTTGATCCTTGATCAGTTACGAAGACGAACTGGACTTTGTACAAGTCGACTTAATTGAAAATGTCATTATTGCTGCCTACGTGACAGCACATTCTCGCTTAAACGTGCACGAAGCCTTAAAACTGTTAGGAATTCGTGTGCTGTATTTTGATACAAACAGTTACATCTACCTCGATCTCCTGGGGCACCAATACTCTGATATCAAAGGAGACCGTTTAGGAGCCTAGACGGACGAACACCCTGACGATAAGGTTCTAAGTTTCCCTAATGGAGGTCCGAAAAATTACGGCTACAAAAACCCTAACCCGCAGAGAATTACACACGAAGTGTAAAGTGAATGGATTGACTCTATTATCGCACCAGTCAACATTGGGGTATTGAAAGAAGCCATACAGTCTGGAAAGGATCAACATTTCAAAGAGACAAACTACTAAACTCTCAACATTGTAGGCTTACCTATACACCAAATCGTCAGTCAGTCTTTGGATAAAGTGTATCAAATATTATACCAGAAGAGAGCGCAGCTTTCCAACAACTTCACTTTACCGTACGGATACGTCGATATTAGCATATAAAAAGGGAAAACTTCCAAGACTGATAGTTCATTGTGACTAACATTAACAAGCGAGAAAAGATGAATCCTAACAGACACAGTTCAAGTTCGGTGATTCTCAACTGGCGTACGATGCTGTGTCTTGAGATTGCAGGGATGACGAACACTAAGATCTCAGTGATTCAATACCACATCACAGGAACTTTGCTATGACTACTACTACAACTACTACTACACCTACCATAGAAAGTGATTCTGTGCGTGTCAAACTGTTTAAAAACCCTTGGATCTAATACAAAAAATAATATTAAAGGGTGTGTGACAAGTCATCGGCGAAAGTATATTTTTTGTGTGCCACGGAACAAAGATGTTACCCACAGAAGCCATCCCTCTTCTACCTCAAAAGTAAAGAAAAGGAACGGATTGCCTCCTCGTTTAGCCAAACATTGGGACGTGATGTCCGTCCAGTCCAAGGCCCCTTTTCCCATTCGAAAACAAACCATTCAAACAGCCTGTACACACGTCAACGATACTGTGTGCGAATATTGTCTGAAAGTCTTGAAAGAACAGTACCTTTGTCTCGATATCAGAATGAATGCTTGGCCAAATATCGGCACGTTCCTCGGCAAAAGGTTCAAAAGAAAATACCCGTCGTTCAAACGAAAAGATAAAGGTACAACGCGGAGGAATTGTACACCTGTTGTTAGCACCAATGCTAAAAGCCACATTCACAACACATATTTCAGGACTTGGTGGAGCTACTGCTTCACAAATGGTTCAAAGATAAATAGGATCAAGAAGAATAAAGGGATCTCTGCAGTAAAAATATCTCGGATGCTTTCTTTTGAATCTGATGGAAGGACGAAGACTGACTTTAGTGCCTTACATATAATGGAAGGAATTCCGTCGTTGTCAAGAACCATGGATCCCGCATTTACCTCTCAAACCGCATTTTACCGCAATGTTCCAGTTACAACAGTAATTGCAATCGTTGATCGATCTCAGCGATTTCTTCAAATTGGAAAAATCTCTATGGTACGGTCAAGTGTTTCAGCGACTTCAACTCTTTCACCAGAAAGTTTTAGACGAAACAGCTCAACCGACTCTGAAAGATTTTAATACCCTGATGAAAAGTTCATTAACACCACCACCACCACCCCGTAACCAAGCGAGAAAAGGGAGAAGAGTTTCAAACTACATCAGGAAAGGTACGCAAGTTCACACCACCAACATACAGAATTGGTTGGATTAGAAAGAGGATAGCAATCCTTTCTTCCTCAGAAAAGACAAGGAAAGTGATGACTGAAGTTAAACAAGAACTGATTACCCTTATTCAGACATACTCCTTGACACCTATTACTTGTCGGACACGCAAAGCATTACCGTCAAAGAAAATACCACACGAACAAAAGAATAGGATTCGTAAAGAGTGGGTGATTTATTTAAAATATCCGGATGGAGAATTTGTTAAGCAGCACTGACTTTGATCCAACCCATCCCACAGGTTACAAAGCAGTTCAGAAATTGTATCTGCTTCAAAGACCTGACTGAAAAGCATGCGTTTACTTCAAGTGCAACGATTGTTACAAAATTAAGACCAGTATACCTTACACAAACCCATTCGAGAAATATTTTCCAGAACGCGCACGAGTGGCGGTCAGCTATCATTAATGGCAAGCCGATTTAGCCGATGTCTCTCATTTGGCCACCTACAATTGTGGCTAGAAATATTTATTTTGTCTCATCGACGTCTTTTCCAAATTTGCCTGGATCGTGCATTGACTTTCAAATCGAGCCCTGAGTTAGTGCGAGCCCTATAACTGGTGTTAAATAAAGCGATCATCACCCTCTTCGATGGTAAACCGACAACGGCACCGAATTTCTGAAACAAGCTTTCTAAAAAAAGTTAAGAAACGAAACATTCATTTTTGCACCACCTAGAATCCAGAAACCAAAGCCAGCGTCATGAAACGTTTTCAACGCAATTGAAAGAACGCATTTGGAAATATTTTACGCATCAACACACTCTCATGTAAATCGCCGTCTCATCGCACCTGGTCCAAGAATATAAATAATCTTCCCATTGGATGTGCCCCCCACTAATAAGTGACTCCCGACAACGAAATGACCGTCTTTGATCGGCTGTTTGACGACGGGAGATCGGGTGCGTATTGGCAAAACCAAACGCATTTTCAGCAAATTGTTTGGTTACTCTGGACAAGTGCGTGGTCGTCATCCTGCCTTCTCGAAATTGGAAAACATGAATAGGGAAAAGTTCACAGGGACGTTTTGCATGCCCGAGTTATAACGCGTGACAACAAAAGAAACTAATTGTACAATATCGAAAGCTTTCTCGATCTAAGAACCCGAAAAATGAATTTAGTTATTTGAAATTTTGGATAGAGACCTCAAGATGACGAATGATACATTCAAACCACCCATTATCAACAACTTGACTTTTGTGAAGTTTTTTGATCCTCGGCATAACCTAACCAAGGATTAATTTTGATCTTTGTGTGCTTTTTTTGGTAGAGTACACCGTGGTGGGAATGCATCTGTATTGTCACCTCAAGTCACTCCTTTCAAAATGGATTATGCCACGACCAATGACGAGGAAGGTGTAATTCCTTATAGGTTCACCGCGAATTTTGTACCTTCTCACTATTTACCTGTCAGTAAGTCGTGTTTTGACAGTGTCAACATTGCTATAAAGGAGATCTGGGACAAAATATTCCATTCTCCAGAAGGGAAAATTATAGTGAAACTCCATTTTCAGAAAAGGATCTCTAACGACTTGTAAGTCAATTATCATGTGTACCGAAATCGCTAGACAGCAAGGATATGGTTTAGAAGATATGTTGAAATCAGCCTTTCGTTCGGTGACACACGTTTTCAAACGGTAGGTGACATGAGGATTCCACGCCTTGAAAGAAGCCGCTCTGACGCAAGGCAAAGAAGTTCTCCAAAATGTCATCATCGACAAACAAACCCCCAAGGAAGTATTCTTGCGCAGGCGAAAATGCCTTGCTTAAAACATTTATGGCTGACCATACACTCCTATAAATGTCCTGGTCGCTAACCTGTCAGATATTCCTCTTTGCATGATGTCAGCAAGGACATGGGAAAGACATAACGACAAAGACACCTCTCCAGAGGACATTACACATCCAGAACTAGAAGACCAGGAAAAGAAGAACCGTCTGAGAATTAGACATTTTTGATTATTAAATAAGAGAGATAAAATATGATGCGTTGAGTCTTGGAAATGTTTTAAGTCGGAAATGGATGATACCCACCATGATAACGATGCAAGAATCCCAGTGAATAGACTTTCATTCCATCTCCTCTTTGAAGATCTCTAAGGACAGCCCAAAGATTATGTCGACCTGAATAGCAGTTACCTGTGCCTTAATGTGAAAACGTACAACACCGTTTGTACTTGAATAACAAACTAGTGAGCAGCAGAATGTATACTTACTCTTACGGAGCGTATCTCGAAAATATTTTGATGTACGGAAAAGATGCCAAGAACATTCATCTGGATGGTTGCGTGGTATGGAAAACTGAAACGGTAGGTGAGGACAAGTTTAATGACACAGTCCCTACAGCACACGACGATCTTCACAATGTAGGCTTTAACGACATCGAAAGAAAATCCTGCAAGACCGTATTTTTGAACCGATGGATCGTTTGCATTTGGACATGTGGTTGCAAGAAAAGTATTTGCTGAATGGAGTGGATATCTGCTTGAGACAGAATCGTAGCAGTACCGTTTTCCATTTGATAGCTCATGCCAACGAGTACAAGACCATCATCTAAGAAGCCAGACTCTACGTGTGGCGCGTGGAAGTGTTACCTAAAGTGGGAAACGATATGAACAACACTTTGAGCAGAACGACCACCAAGTATCCGGTACGACGAGTAGAAGTAAAACCGTTCACCATTACCGCGGAGATCAGAGCCGAGATCGAAGATCGTCTGTTCCAGGAACAGTTTTCCAAACGTTTAATCGTGAGCATCGTCAAGAACGAAGCCCTCAGCGGAGCCGTCACTGCCAGTCCTTTCGAGTTTACGTACTTAAGAGTGTCCAAGATGGAAGTCAGTCGCGATGGCAAAACTTCGTGTACCAGATCCTTCGAGCCTAACTTTGCGGAGAATATTTGCTTGAGATAGTACTTCTCCCTGTACCAAGCCACCAGACAGCTAGGGACCAAAAGCAGCCACGGCATTTCGTTTGACGATGATGCAGGAGATTATACTTCTTGGCCTGTCACAAAATAAATCTATAAATAACTTGGTTTTGCCTTGAATCTATTTACAACTTTATTAGTTGTGCAGGCGTACAACATTACCTGAAGTGAATCACTTTTCTCCAGGTAAAATGATTTCGAAATTACATGCGGAGAAACGTCACGTAAAGCATGGTATACATGAGCATTTTACCATAAATATTATTCACTCCTATGGATTTAAGCTTGCTACATTTCGTACTAAGACACAAGTCATTTTGATATTGTCAGTTGTGTGCGTATTCTTCACAAATGTCTCAGGCTATAGGCGTAAGTATCAAAATTTTGTTTTATTTGATTTGTAAAATCTTTTCTCGGTTTTATGGTATGTCAGGTGATGAAACTTTATTATATAACAAGATTTGTTATTGCCATTTCAGTTCAGAATCAATAGTTATAGTTTGGTTTTGTTGTAGCTTTTTGGGCATTATCGGAGCATATTGGACATTATTGGAGCTAATAAGACATTATTGGGGCTGACGATGTTTTATTGGGGTTGACGGTGTCTTATTGTGTATGACGATGTCTTATGGGATATTTAGTGTCCGAGAAGAGCTGACTGTAGCTATCCATGGTTGGTTGTAGCTATCTATATAGCGGCATGCGGTCTATGTGTATATGTATGTGGATGAATACATATATGGAATCCGTGAAGGAACTGAAAGTGGACCGATAAAAAAGGGATCTAGAGAAAATGCATTTCCATTTGTATATTGAATAAACTGTAGAGTAACAGTTTGTAAAGTGGATGCCTATTCCAGTTTCCAGTGATATGTGTTCATCTGTTTGTGTATTTATTTGAATACAATATTGTTTAAGCGAAACAATAGGAATAACATTATACGAATATTGATGATTTTCCTTTGTCTGATGTATCTCAAGTGATTAAGTGAATCTCAAAGCTTAATGTGTTACAAGAGATTACGTGAATCCCATTTTACATAATACATGATATATTTGTACCCTCACATTAGGCTAGAGGTCAATTAATCGTATTTTTGTATTTTGTTTCTTTCTTTATTATATCGTGAGTGTCTGTAGGGTGATTTGGATCAATTAAATGATAGGATTGTGAGAATCAGGGTATTTGTTTTGTATTCACGTATATTTGTTTAGTATTTCATTTTATACATTCCAATCATTCGTCACTTTATGTTTATGTTATTCACTTAATCCAAACGGAGAAAACCCACTCGGTTTCAATTCTGCTACAGGGTCTTTGATTTAACTCCAGACCAAGGCAGCAACAGTTCGTACACCGCTTCTTGGAATCTTATCGTGTGTGCTAAAAATTAACTTCCTCGTCGCAAACCTCAAGCTTTTGTCATCAACATGGATGACAGTCATTTCACAGGAACGCACTAGGTAGCTGCAGTAATTTGATTCGTATTGATTATCGCCTTTGGAAGACGACATGATCGACTTTATGAGAAGACATGCACACATGAACGAAGCCCATGTGAATTTGCATCGTATCATTCAAATCCTGAAACCAAAGCTTGAAGAGATAGAAAATGTCAGGATGCTGAAAGTGGCCTAAGACCTGACAGAAGAGGTAGGTAAAGACGAAATCATGAAGTAGTAAGTAGAATAAACCGTGTAGTACAGACTTCAAGAACAGCAGAGAGAACACAGCAACAGCACCAAATGCAGGAGCCAGACAGAGGTTTTGTGGGCTGTTGTGTGAATACGAAAGATTTTTCTTTCTCCTTCTGAAGAAGCAGACCATATCCTGTGGGAGATCCTGCAGCCAGATGGTGACGCAATCTTAGACGATAAGAGATTGACATAACCCCCAAGAAAACAACCCTTTTTCGGGGCTACCCCTACTAATCCAGAAAAGAGATTGTAATCAAATTGCGAGTGTGTTGGAGCAAGTTGTTAAGTAAAGCCCATGGTAAGGACACCTCAACAGCGCTATGCACCACTGCCAACAATTCTAACACCACCAAGACCTGTGGTTAATCAAAGAGAAAACTAGGAAGACGAACTGGAGAGGCAGTGACAAGAATGGAAGCCTCAGCGACTACAACATCATGGGTGCAGAAGAGTTAGAGACAGAGAATAAGAGTTCACTATCCTTCATAAGGAGAAAAGGGATAGTGAAGTCACCTAAGCTGCCTCCGCACTCCCACACACATCAATTGGAAAACAAGATTGGAGACGGATATTTGTCTGTGGTGTCTGGAAGGTGTCACCATTAACCAGGTACAACTAAACCGAAGACAACAGCCGTTCTCAGGGCTAACCAGATCTCTAGAAAAGAGCGATTGATCAAGTTGCCACACAATATTAGTGCTTGTGCGTGTGAGTGTGTGCACGCGTACGCATTTGTTGGTGTTTGTGTGCGTGTGTATGTGTTTTCTTGCGCGTACGTATATGTGTCGTTTTTCCTTAACATTTCCTTTGTCCCTACATTCCTGAGTGCTTGGTGTGTTTGAATATGAAGTAGTGTCGCTATGAACATTAATTCCTTTGCTGATGTGATTTTTTCGTAATGGTGTGCTTTTCAAGTTAAACAAGTTCCTTCTACAAGTATATATTGATAGAAAGTATAGTGGTTTTGTTAGTATTAGTGTGTTGTTTTGTGTAAAAATTTATTTTAGGTCAGCACTCTCATCACTGTGGATGTTTGGTATGTGTTATAGATAGTTGGTAAGAAGGGATGTTTTCCTCTACGTCCGTGTTTGAGGTATCTAAACCATAGCGCTCGTCAATCGCGCCGTTCAACATCGAATAAACGATGATAGCCTGTAATATTGTAGACAAAATGATGAAGTTGTAACAGGTAAGAGATGTCCCGGGGATGATAGCCGAACTGTTCGTGAAAGTGGAATATGGGTGTTATAGTCCCAATTGAATGAAAATGGATCTTAATAATTTGAAGAAAGCAAAGGACAGACTGAGAGAGCTAATTAAATAGGGAAGCGAAGAAAATGCACATAAAGAGGAAAAAGAAGAAATAATATGGAATGCTAAGGTGATAAAAGAGGAGGAGAACGAAAGGAGAAAAAGAGGAGATTGAGGGAAAGAAGTAGAGGGAAGAGGAGGATGAAACATTTGAGAAGAAGAAAGGAAGAATATAGTTGAGAAAATAAGAAGTTGGTGGAGGAGAAGAAGAGAAGAGACAAAACAGAAAAAAGTTAAAGGGCCATTTTCAGGGCCTATCCATTGCCTCGAAAAGATATAAATTTTCTTTTGCCTAAAAGTTAGTCGATTTTTTGCGATAGATTTATCTTCATAAATGTCAGTTTTGTCATATGTCTATGTCTCTAACTCTATCTAAAGCCACGTCTCTATGTCCGTCTCTATTTGTCCCTAGAGTAGCGCGTATTCAGGGTAGCTCATTGCCATACTGTTCCGTCCGATTAAAGTTAGCCACTTGCAACACTTGCTGCCAGTGGCCAGGACGGCGACGACAATTTGGATTGACCCGAGAGTGGCCCATGTTAATGTCCCATTTGACGCCGTAGTGTAAACGACCAAATACAAAATTATACCTTACGCGACCATATAGATGTTGACTCCACAGTGCGAACGACCAAATTCAAAATTAGACCGTATGCAACCATATAAATGTTAACCCCATAGTGCAAACGACCAAATTCAACATTAGATCCTTATTTTTTTCTATGCCGTCCCCACTCACTATTTATATCATTTCCATATAAACGTTTTCTGGAAGCGTCTCAAAGTTGTGTTATTTGTTGTATACCGACTTTATATGTCGGTATAAGATATATATATATATATATATATATATATATATATATATATATATATATATATATATATATATATATATATATATATATATATATATATATATATATATATATATATATATATATATATATGGAGGCTTGTTTTCTCCTCAAACAAATCAAAATGACAATAAGCGATCATTCATACTTAATTGATGGAAAAACATCAAAGAACACACTAATACTTCATCTTTTATATGTGTGAAGTATTTTGATCGCGAGCTTTGTGTAGACAGAACCTGTGACTTTTTATAAGCAGACTGCAGTAAATAATATTTCACCTTGCAAAATAAAGCATTCTTCAACGTGCTCGGGTTTTAGATAGGAAACGATAACTCTTAATGTAGTGGATACAGTAAGATAAGGTACATAAAAACGAGGAATATGTGCATAAAACAGGGAAGAATGTTTTTTTTCTTTCTACTAAGTCTCATTTCCACCCATGGGAATATAGTTTTAAAATTTTAAAATTCCAGTGAAAATAATTATCACCAAATCACTACCAGACATGTTCATTAGCGGTAGACGATGCAGGTGAAGTTCAGGTTTCAAGAAGAGATTTTATCTCTTATGAAGATGTGAACTCTACACCCACCCCTCCTCTCTCACGTATCGTATCCAGGATTAGAAATTTTCCCTGCTATCTACTCATTATAGTAAAACAGTCTAGCAGATATAATCACCCTCCGTCATAGGATGAAAATCCAGTGCAGTTGAAACAGAACACAGAGACATGCGCACAGTTGAATAAACGAGCACACTGACGTACGACTAGACATGACATGTAACAAATATGACAATATTAGCAGACTTTTTATATTTCTTTCTGAACTGACACAAAATAATGAAAAAATATATTTTTTATCTAATTTCATTTATTATTTACAGAAGGCTGACAAAGCAGATGCGTGCTATTAACTACACAAATGTAGTAAATGAAAATTGGATGAATCAAGTATTTTGCAAATTGAGATTGGAAGAAAGGGTAAACATTTTCAAAGAGGAAGAAAATAAATGTTGACAAATTGTTTCATTCTTTGAAAGGAAAATAAAGCTTTAATTATGATGGTGTAGGTGATTACCAAATTTCCAATTTAGATTTTCATTTGTAAAAGAATATTCGTAAAGTACTGTGATTACACTGGAGAGGAAGATGATACGCAGTGATATAGCATCCTGGTGGGGAAGATGATACGCAGTGACATAGCAACCTGGTGGGGAAGATGATACGCAGTGACATAGCATCCTGGTGGGGAAGATGACGCAGTGACATAGCAGCCTGGTGGGGAAGATGATTTACGCAGTGACATAGCAGCCTGGTGGGGAAGATGATAGGCGGTGACATAGCAGCCTGGCGGAGAGAATGATATGTGGGATATAGGAACCTCAGATCCTAAAAATAACAGAATCTTCAGGTAATGCAGTTCTTTAACTTTTATTTTAGTTTTAGAATTGCAACTCCTCCGGAATAAAAATATGAACGGACAGAGACCGTCTTTGCTTATGCATGGTAGATCGTACTGGCACTTGTAACCCAAGTTTTTTTTCTTTCTGAAAAGGACTTTCTAAAATTCCATGAGAAAAGAAAGGATCAGATTTATAATGTGTGCCAACATTTTCTTGAAATTCACTGGAAGTTGTCACGTTGTAGAACAGTGAAAGCCTTGTCGACTAAAGCAACACGAGCGAGGCTTGAAAGCAAATGGTATTATCCTAGAAAGGGCAGACCTCTTTAGGTACAATAGCCCTATTTATATGTTGAAATGTTTATAATAGAAAATTAGTCTATGTCGCTTGAATGATGCCGTGAAATTGCTTCAGTTTATCTTCGCATGACGTAGGAGTCAACACGAAGGTGCCAGCAAAAGGCAACCAAAATTCTATGGGCTGAAGAAAAATGAACAATATTTCAATTAAGGAATAGAATCCGCATGCATATATAAGACGTTTGCAGCAGACCATATTATTACGAACGTTGTAACTTGAATTTGGTACTTACTTACCCGGTCATGTCTAAATTGTGGTGTCTGAGTCAAGTCGAGGAAACCGCTTTGCCTACCGTGTGGATATCTTGTGGAGTATTCTTGTGAGCAGAATTTGCCAACGATGTCACCAAGGAAAAAGCTGATGTTAACGATCAAAGCGATTCCTTTTTATTGGTAAATAATCAAGTTAGTGTTTTCCTTCATATATCAGTATGCCGACTGTGAATCAAGTTATGCAATTCGTGGGAGAGCTTACTTGCAGTATTTGAACTTGCAGATCAGCAATGATTGGCTGTTGGTTGTGAGACATTTTCCAACAGATGAGCTATGGTTGGTTACAAAGGCAACTGTAAATAAACTTAAATACTCATGGTGATAACGCATAATACGTGTACCAAGAGGTACCAATATGGCACATATACTGGCGTTACTAGGACCTCCTCCAGTGGACACTCTTACAACGGTGAGGCAGCTTCGTTCAACAGCGGCATAGCTACATAATAAAATTGCTCCACGGGCCAAGCGGCTTGAATTGCATGTGTTGGCGCTAATGAATAAAACGTGGCAGTATTGAACTTACTATTGCTGACAAGACCCTTGTGCATGATCCTCAAATAACCAAAGTTCCAAAGTTCCAATTTCAAATACAAAAGCGCTCTCGTGATTTTCAAGCAATCGTCCCAAGGGTATACAAGCCAAACATAAATGCTGTGAATTGCTTCTTCTGACTACCTTGAGATCGCTTTCCCTCCTTCAGTTCGCCTTTAAATATCTTCTTTGGTAGTCGTTTTTCAGGTAATGGTTTGATCATCGATTTGGACTGCACGTGGCAGTGTGCTGCCGAGAGTTGAAATTGTACACTGCAATGAAAGTTTGGCCATTTACTATGATGGTATGTTCTACGTAAGGTTTTTCTGCTGAAGATTGGTTCATGACATCTGTCTTCTTGATATAGATTGTGAAACCGGGATTTTCACAAGCTAAATTGAAATATGATCCATACTGGGCTTCATGTCAGATTTATATTTGGCATGCAGGGATCATGAACAGTCACATTTAGTCTTCTCAGATTTAACAGCTTTCCGTCATTCCAGTCTCAGATCTGGATCCAAGTGTCATGGTCACGGAAGGCTTCAGGAAGCATGGCAGAGAACTTCATGCTGGAAAACGTTGGGGCCAAATCACAGAGTGCCTTTGTAATATTGTTTGTAATATTTTTCTGGGATAAATTCAATGCATATGCCCCTATTTAATAGATTATGAAATGTATTTAACAATTCCATCAGCTTTTATAGCAAAATTTCACTTTAAGAACGACAAAGTGCCCAAGAAGATAGAAAGTGTATCGGAAATATACAGCCGCATATAATAATCAACCCCTATCATACAATAGGTAAATACAATCAAGTCAAATATATTTATTCAATGTTTGGATGACACTGTAAGGCTATTTTATAGAAATAACAATATATATATATATATATATATATATATATATATATATATATATATATATATATATATATATATATATATATATATATATATATATATATATATATATATATATATAGGCTTTTTGTGATTCCAGTCTTGATATAACTGAAGCTGATCTTTTCTGAGGGTCTAGTGTTTGATGAGTACCCCAAGTGAGTATCTTTTACAAATAAGATGTTTTGCGGAGAGGAGGGTGTCTTTGATGAGATCTCCAAGAGGAAATCATTTATTAATAGTTTATGTGAAACTGGACAATTATCTAGTGTGGAAATTGAAACCTATTTAGTGTTTATTGGCTCAAATATAGGTTATTTGTTAGGTATCGGTTCGTTCAAAGTAACATAAAAGAAAGAGTTTAAATTTCAACAAAAATAATTTATTTTCCTATTAAACATGAAAAAATGTAATTATGTTAAACAAGACTTACGGTTTACAGAAATGATGCAAATTGTTTGTTCAAAACAGAAACATAAGTGCTGTAAAAAGTTTTTAACACAGCCTGAATTTCAATTCCGGTCCAAAATGGCGGATGACAATGTCAGACGAAGGCTAACAGAAAATTCCAGAATTTGCACAATAAAGCACAGTTTATGTTATTCCGTTCCAATTTAGAATATTTTCGGGGAAAATATCTTTGTCCAAATCTGTAATGATGTTCTCCAGAAAAATAAGTATTCAGAAGAAATGAAGTAAAATAAGCTCCTCTAACAAGACATGTTGTTCTACGTAGACATACGAACATACAACTTCCTCTGGCACAAAAATACCTTTTTTAAGGTAATAGAAGTTGTTTAACTAAGATGTTACAAGAAATCCAACTGACTTTACGAATCTACAACTGTGTATGGCTCTCGACTACTACTGTCTGTCCGTGACTCTGAACGTCTTACAAAATACATAGGTATATAAACAAAGCTAATACGTTGTTTGAATTACACGCGCATGAGGACGCATTCGATTTCGTAATACTTCTGGACATTAGGCAATCCTGACCAAGTATCAGCCAATCGTTTTCATAGCTATTCCTGACTGTTTACTTGCAATGAATTTGTTATCGTACACAGCACGTGCTCACATGAGTCACATTTACGATTCAAATAAACACGAGTTTTTTAACAACATATTAGACTGATATTAATATAAATATGTTAGTAAAAAGATTTAATGAAATAAAATGAAATAAGAAGATTTATTCAGAATTGATTCCTTAACACACACATACTTTAACTACATTTTTCTATCTTTTGTATCCTCTTGTTTCAATTTCCAATCTGTTTGCATTTATTTTTATTTGCGTCAGAACTCCACCGTTGTTTAAATTCTGTAATACCTCTGGATAGGGTACTGCATACATACATACATACATACATACATACATACATACATACATACATACATACATACATACATACATACATACATACATACATACATACATACATACATACATACATACATACATACATACATACATACATACATACATAAATACATACATACACCTAAAACAGTCATTAAAATAGTCATTCTAGAACTCCCTGCACAAAATAGCTTTTGTTCTAGACCGTTACATGCCTTCTTTCTTAACCTGGCTGTGCTCAAACCATATATAGTCTTCAGGTAAAATGTTATTGTTTATCTTATGACTCCAACTTTACGTTTCCGTTAAGATATCGAGCAATATTTATTGTGAATACTTACTCAACGAATTTTTTTTAAAATGTATATTTGTTTACCAAGGTTAATATTCAATGACGACAGAATATCAAAAAAGACAAATAAGACGAGATACTTGCAATTGAAATTAGTCAATATCTCATTTACATTATGTGATTTGTTTTAAGCATTGCATAAAACAGAAACGGATAGTCAGAGATTAAGAATTTGAACAATACGGTGGAAAATAAGAATCTATGTCTGCCTAAAATGACTCGACAACAAAAAACTGCCAGCTAACTTACATCACCGTCAAATTTTATATCCTCCATAGAGTAAATGCTTATCTTGCATTGTTATAATTTGCTGGCATATAAGATGATTATTCAAATCACCTTTAATTTGTTTGCTTTTATTTTCCAATTTTTTTTATATAAACATTCGATTCCTTGAAATATTTTTGTCTTTCGACGGTATGCCCGTTACAGTTTTGTTAGGTGTTATGTCTTCTTATTGAGGAATTTCTTATTCTTGCAAAAGAGCAAATCTTCTTCATCGTTATGATCAATACTGCCATCACACTCGTCTTTGTAGGCGTCATCCTGGTAATTATTTCCTTCGTTTGTATTGTTGTCGGCATAATTAATGTCATTGTCGTCATCAACATATCGATAATATGCATATTTGTCATCGTTACCGTCGATACCATCATCATTATCATCGTCATCATCATCATCATCATCATCGTCATCATCATCATCATCATCATCATCATCATCATCATCATCATCATCATCATCATCATCATCATCATCATCATCATCATGATTAAAATATCATTAGATAATAACAATACAGTTTTAATTCTTTCCTCCATTTAATGCTTATTGAATTTGTATTCTTTAAGTACACGTGACTAACGATTAGATTTAAAATAACATCTTTAACAACACCTTTAATTAAACTATAATAATCAACTGTCCAGCAACAAAGCTATAGTTATTGCCTAGTGAAAGAGCGACTTCATTTTGCCTAACAGTACCTGAGAAAAAGAGATTTATAATGGGTCTTTGTATTATGATAATGAGTTTTGTCATAATGTTGTTCTCAGGTTCCTGCTGTGGGAATGAATTATACATCTCTTATGATTCTCCAACAATTATTATGATAGGGATTTATCATAATCTTCTTCTCATTTCCTGCTATGAGAAGGAATTACGCATCTCTTATGAGTGGTCGATCCATCAGTAGAGAGATAGAAAAAAGGAGTACAAGGATGTGACACAGGTAATGTAGGCACAGCTACATTCCTTTGGGGAACTTGGCTAGAGAGTGTTTCGAGGATCTGAAATAAGTACAAGAGTTCTCGTAGTTGAAGCAAGAAGCGGAACTGTTTATTCATATATTTGATATAGAAGATATATAATACTACATTCCAAAGATACACTTCACAAAACATTTATATTGAAAAACACACTGAATGTACTACAATGTTTTCTTTTAAGTTTACCAACTTCATATGCTGTAGCTTTCGCATTTTAGAATATGTTGCAATAAAAAATCTTGACTTAATTAAAGATTATAAAATTGTTGCGATTAATGCAACAATCATTTTAAAGAAATATATTTTACTTAATTTGGAATAAAGTTCTAATTTAGAATAGATTACAAAACATTATTCTTTATTCCTGAAAGATTATTTAAAATTCCAAATTAAACCTAAACATGAAGTCGGTAAGCATTTTGATCTTTAAACCATTAGCAAAAATGCAATAAATACCAATTCTTAAAACAATAAAACAATCTATTATATTATAATATTTAGAATAAAAAAGAATTCACAATTAAATTGTAACTAAGAAGGTTACAAGCATAAAACTTTAACTTCCAAAGGTACTTATTTTCTAAGAAATTTCAGGACATAAAGAAAAGGTCTTACCTGAAATAAGTACAAGAGTTCTCGTAGTTGAAGCAAGAAGCGGAACTGATCGCTAGCATCTCCCGGGGCTTATTTATACTAGATTCCGATGGAAACAGCTTTTTTGAGGTGAGAAGGGCTAGCGCCAGTTTGACTTCATGATTGCTTCCAACTAGTGAGAACCAGTTTTTATCCCGTAGAACTACGTATGTCTTACATTTTTATTTCTGACCTTGGATTTAACCTCTAAGCCAACATACTCATTTGGAGAATATGTCAAGAATCTTTGCTACTGAGTGTAAGCTTAGTGGTTTATACATGTATAGTACGGCAATTTGGTACTGGTTATAGAGGCAGATATAAACTGCACTAATTGTAATAATATCAAAATGAATATAGCTCAATTAAATAAATTTAATCTACATGTATTTTAATGGAAGTTATTCCAAATATAGTTTAATGAGAATGAGTCCAAAGAAGAGTTAGTTTTAATACATTTTAGAGAGACTTCTAATGTTCTTATTTATACTTAAATTTTACCTCATAACATTTGCACTCTTTTTTTATCAGTTTATTTTACCCCATCCTTCTCCGATGGATAATACCGTAGTCAAATTCAAGACTAACAATTATGCAACTGCAGTTAAGAAAAGGTAAACAAATTTCTAGATAACACTTATTAAACCAATAAGTTGATTTCGTTTGCAAAACATGAATGCTAGCACAAACTATTTTGTTTTTAATGAATTCAATATAAATAATTCATGAAATCAACAAAGTCACTATCAAGTATCGATCTATTTACACATATTGGATGAGATACAGATTTGGATAGGATACAAGTTTGGATGAGACACAATGTTGGATGGGATGCACGTTTAGACGGGAGGGATATTGGAAAGGATACATGTTTGGATGGGATACACGTTTGAATGGGATAGAAGATTGGATGGGATACACGTTTAATGCGATACACGTTTGGATGGGATATACATTTGGATGGGATACAAAATTCAATGAGATACAGGTTTAGATGGGATACAAGCTTGAATGGGATACAAAATTCGATAGGATACACATTTGGATGGGATACAAGATTTGATATGATACACGTTTGGATGGGATATACATTTTGATGGAATACAAAATTCGAAGAGATAAACGTTTGAATGGGATACATACTTGTATGTGATACACGTTTGGATGGGATACAAGATTTGATGGGATACAGGTTTGGATGGGGTACACGTTTGGATGGGATACAAAATTGGATGGGATACAAGTTTGGCTAGGATTCAAATTTAGATGGAATACACGTTTGGATATGATGCACGTTTGAGTGGGATACACGTTTCTTTAAGGCTGGTTGTGCTGAAATACAACTTTTAATGCAAGACAAGTGTTATGTTAATAATTTAATACATCAATAAATACATACTTACGTGGTTAAAAACTACATTTAATGATCAAAACATGGATATAGGCCTAATCAACATCGTGCCCGACAGCAAAACTGTTAAAACAGTGAAGTAAGCAAACGGAATAAATGAGGTATTTAATGTAGTAAATACACAAATTTGCATTTGTCATATTTACATTACAATAGGAAGTAAACTGTCCAGCATCCATCTACAACGATTGAGCAAATGCAGACAGAATTTATGTAGATCAACGTTCCATTTTAAAACAACACGTGATACCTCAGTCTTCGAAGAATATCAAAAGAGATAGTTTAGTTTTAATCACAAGACAGGCAAATGTATTAATCTTAAATAATAGGTTGAAGAAACGTTGCAAATTAATGGAAATGAAAGCACCTGTTTTAGATGGTCGTTATGTTGGCATGCTGATAACACTTAAAAATCAAGCATGAAGTATCCTCTTGGAGCTTATATACCGTTATAACGTAGTAGCTGGGTGTTTATATACAGTCATAACGTACTAGCTGGGTGTTTATATACCGTCACAACGTAGTAGCTAGGTGTTTATATACCGTCATAACGTAGTATCTGGTGTTTATATACCGTCATAACGTAGTATTTGGGTATTTATACACCGTTAAAACGTAGTATCTGGGTGTTTATATACCGTTATAACGTAGTATCTGGGTGTTTATATACCGTCATAACGTAGTATGTGGGTGTTTATATACCGTCATAACTAATAGTTTGGGTCGGCCTTTTAACTACTGGATTGGGAAAGCAATTAGGGTACTGATTTAGGCATTTAGGTGTTACAAATCTCGGTTCGTTTAAAGTAACAAAGAAAAGAGTGAAGCCAACAAGCTTTGTAAATTTATAAAAAAAATTATATCCCTAGAAAACAAAAAAAAATATGAGAAAGGACTTACAGGTTTTAAATATTATCAAAAATCAATCCTGGAATCTGAAAATATAAGTTCTATCACTAAAATCTTCTAAATGAATCCAAGTTCGAATCTCGGTGAAGTTCAAAGATAGCGGACGATGGCGTCAGATGAATGAAATATTAATAGGTTGGAAGTTCCAAGTTGAAATTGTGAATCAAGAATAATATTCCGGCCTCAGAATTCCAAGGAACTTCCACTGAATTTCTTTCCACCAGAGCTTTTTTTTAAAAAAAATGTACACTAGTTTAGTCTTCTTGAGAATAAATTATTAGATAAAAAAAATAAAAATAAAAAATAAACCGATGAGAAACGATCTGGCACCAACAATTAGAAACACCTTGTTCCTACAAGATATTATGAACGACTAGCCCAAAATCACTAAAAACGTTAGTCTTAAACACAATGTTAGATCACTGATCAATTACTACAAACCATTTGTCACATATTCCAATGTAGAACCAATAATGTTAAAACGCTGTGTATGGGTACTACGAGGGCTGACATGACCTTGGAAATAACGCTGTTTACAAACTATGAATCAGAGTGAGCTAAAAGTAATGCTTATGCAATAGATTTTGCGTTCTAAATAAAAATAATTTACTTGACAAAAATATCGAATCCCATGAAAATAATCTTTACAATAAAATGTAATGAAACAAAAATAAAATATTTTTTTAACACTTATGCATAAGCAATTTAATCACATACGTAACAGGCTACTGATCTGGGTACGTATTTAAAGGTACTGACTTAGGCCGGCATAAGGCTACTGATTTGGCAGTCATTCAGGCTATATATTTAGGCAGGCGTTTAGGCTACTGATTTGGCACACATTTAGGCAACTGGTTTGAGCAAGCATTGAGGCTACTGATTTGGACAGGCATTTAGGCTACTGATTTGGGCATACATTTAGGCTACTGGTTTTGGGCAAGCATTGAGGCTACTGATTTGGACAGGCATTTAGGCTACTGATTTGGGCAAACATTTAGGCTACTGGTTTGAGCAAGCATTGAGGCTACTACTGATTTGGACAGGCAATTAGAATACTGATTTAGGCAGGTATTTAGGCTACTGATTTGGACAGGCATTGATGCTATTTGGGCAGGTATTTCGACTTATAGAATATACAACCGTTTTAACTGTGATGACATCCGATTCCACCATTCATCTTCCTCAGCAGTGGTAATATTTTAATTTTATTTGGAAAATTACAAATGAGTTAAAATACTTTAATTACATCGTGTGAATGGCAATGCTAACATCTATCAGCGGGGATTCGAGTTTCGGCTCAATGAAATGTGGGCATGTGTGAAAGCTTGCCAATTACTTCCAGTGGATCGCTGGTTCTTATTGCAATTTTCCCCGGGTTCTTCATCCAGCAGAAAATACTGGGCACCATGTAAAAACTATGAAGTGCTGAAAACAGAACCACAAACAAATAAGTAAACACAGTAATAAAACGCTAGAATTTACAATTTGCATTAAAAATACAGTACATTATCCATATCCAAGGGTTATGCAGAATTCTAACTTCGTCGGACCTCTAACGCACATACAAATAAGTGGACAGAGAACAGATATTGAAACAAAAGGAAACAAAAGACAGAAAATCATCTAAATTTTGTAAATAAGAAATTTAAAAACGATGTTCGATTGCGTATATTATGTCCTCTGTATAAGAAATAGAGATAATTAGTGTACAAGAAACCAAACAACCAGACAAAAGAACAATAAAACAACAATGAAACACTCCTACAAAGAATAAATATTTACAAAGACGTTGTAAACATCAATACATAATTTGTAATTCTCCTCCACCCCCGTGTGTATAGTTGTCGCCCGATCCTACGGGAGTCTGCTTGATAACACTTACACCATTTTTAATACTATCACACATGTCAGAGAATTTTAATTGTGCTCTGCAGAAATTAGAACCTCTTATATAAATTATGAGGTTGGGACTAATAGCCTAATAGTGAATAAACACTATATGGGTTTAAATTTCCACACGAGATAATTGTCAAGTTCCACACAACAACCTATTAACAAATGATTCCCACTTGACTCTCTCACCAAACATCACCCTTCCCGAAAACACTCTATAAACTTTTCCTACTTGGAGTATTCATACCCCTTCCCCCCTCCAGCAAAGACCTTATTTGAAAAAGATACCCGCTTGGGGTACTTATCAAATACTAGACCCTTCGCCAAGATCCATTTCTGTTCCATCAAGTTTTAAATCGCGACAAAGTTTTAAAATATTATTAATTCAGCTATTTTTGATAAAAAATATATGCTTTTGTCTTACAGTGTAATCAGAACATTGAATAAATATCTTTGACGTGATAGGATTTACACTTGCTAGATTTAGGTACAATTTTACATCAACTAGAGGAAGCCCATTCGATGCAGCTGTATATTTCCGATACACATTATATCTTCTCCGGCAGTGCGTAGTTCTTACTGTGACATTTCTTAATAAAAAACTATGTAATTGTTAAATACATTTTACAAGCTAATTAACAGAGGCATACGCATTGAATTTATCCCAGAAAAAAAATATTAAAAGGGCACTCTGTGACTTGGCCCCAACGTTCTTCACCATAAAGATTTCTGCCATGCTTCTCTGAAGCCTTCCGTGACCATAACACTTAGAATAAAGAACAGAAACCGGAATGACGGAAAGCTGTTCAATCTGAAAAGAATAAAATGTGAAGAAAATGTCACCGAAAGTGACTGTTCATGATCCATGCATGCCAAATATAAGTCAGACATGCAACTTAATATGGACCATTTCAGTTTAGTTTGTACAAATGCCGGTTTCACAATATGTATCATGAAGACAGATGTGATGAACCAACCTGCACCAGGAAAGCCTTATGTAGAGCCTACCATCATAGTAAATGGCCAAACTCTCGTTGCAGTGAAAAAGTTCAACTCTCTCGGCAGCATACTGCCAAGTGGAGCCCAAACCAATGATAAAAACATTGCCTAAATTGTCAATGCAAGTGCAACCTTAGGCAGAGTACAAACAAATGTATGGGAGCGTAGATGTACCAGTCTGCAAGCAAACCGTAAGGTCTACATAGCCTTTGTGTTGCCGACTCCTCTGTATGTTCGCGGAACTTGGATGGTGAGCAGACGCCATGCGAAAAAGCTGAACGATTTAACATTTGTTACCTGAGGAAACTGATGAGGACAAGTTACTTGGCTCGTGGAGGAATCTTATTATGTAGCTATGCTGCTGTTGAACGAAGCTGTCTCATCATCGTAAGAGGGTCCACTGGAGGAAGTCTTAGTAATGCCTGTATGTGGATCAAATGGTACCGGGCCGCCCAGGAACATTAAATTATTTCCATTTTATTTACTGTGGTGTATTTCTCTCGGGTTTGCGCGACTTTAAATGGACGAGAGATTTAATTGGAGCTGAGAGACGTCACCTAAAGCCGCACCAATACCGTGCATGCGCAAAATATCGTGATATTGGAGCGGATTTAAGTCACGTCTGGAGCTGAGCGGCAATAAGCGGAAGTGGCGTTGTAGATTTGGTGGTGAGAAGGTGTATCGCTCCTCTCTCTGTTCACCGGTATTTGTTTAACAGTGCTGGGTGTACGTGTATATTGTGTTTGCTCAAATTTAACCCACAAATTAGCCAAATGAGTACGAAACAGACGTCGTTAGAAAGTTTCCTTGGGAAAAAACAAAAGGCACAGTGAAGAGACAGAAGAAGAGTCTTCAACATCAAAGAAACATAAATCTTTTAGCAGACAATACCATGTGTCCTATTTGAAATATGGATTTATCGGCACATGTGATTCCCACACACCAAACTTGCTCAGCATAGTTTGAGGCGATCTAATCTCCAATGAAGCAATGAAACATTCAAAACGGCTTCGTCACTTGAACGCCCAGCACCTTGGATTAAAAGACAAGCCCTTGGAGTATTTTGAAAAAAAAAAAACAACAACAAAACAAACGGGAACACGAAGTACAGACGAAATTTATGAGGGCCACCACATTAATAAAGGAGAATGCACTGAGATAATCATATATGATGGCTATCCGTATTGCTAAGGCTAAAAACCCATTCACTGTCGGTGAAAAATTGATCTTGCCCGCCACTGAAGACATTAGCCGTGAACTTCTAGGAGAGGCTGCTGTGGAAAAGATAGCACATATGCCTTTGACGGCTAGCACTGCGACTAGGCGCACCGAAGAAATAGCCAAAGACATTGTGACACAATTATTGGAGAAAATCAATACATCATCGTGGTACGCACTCCAGGTTGACGAATCTACAGATATCGACAACAATGCAATACTACTTGTATATGTGCGATATCTATATTGATTGATGTCGTTAACGTTATTAAACACATCAAAGCACACGCCCTTAACTCACGCCTGTTTCAGCAGGTTTGTGAGGAGATGGACGCCTAGCACAGATGCCTTCTATTATACACATAAATAAGATGGTTATCCAGAGGAAATTCGTTAAGCAGAGCATTTGAATTACGAGAGCCATTTCAAAAATTTCTCTCAGAAAAGAAGTCACCACTGGCATCGCATTTCTGTGACAAGGTATGGGTCACAAAATTGGCTTACCTGTGTGACATATTCAGCCTGCTCAATGAACTCAATCTGTCCGTTCAGGAGAAAATGACAACTGTTTTCCATTTGGCAGATAAAGTAGCTGCATTTAAAGCCAAACTGGAGTTGTGGGGACGGCGCTTGAACAGAAGCACTTTGGACATGTTTCAGACATTAGCGGTGTTTTTAGGCGAGACAGCCTGAGCCTGAGCATTCATTCTCCCAGTTGGTGCACGATCACCTGTCTTTGCTTTTAAAATAGTTCGAGCGCTACTTCCCAAACACAAAAGACCCACAAACTGGTAAGAAATGGATCCGCGACCCATTTGTCAACAAACCAGGCTAATCTAGCATGTCTGTGCAAGAAGAAGATAAACTGCTGGAGATTGCAAATGATGGCGGCCTTAAAACTACTTTCGAGAAAAAAACTCTGCCGGTGTTTTGGATTAAAGTCATGGCGGAATACCCTGAGATTGCCACCAAAGCACTTAAATCACTATTGCCATTTCCGACATCCTATTCATGAAGCGGTGTTTTCTGCAGTGACAGCAACCAAAACAAAATTACGGAATAAACTGGACAAAAGCAACACACTTCGGGTATCATTATCTCCAATTACCCCCAGATGGAACCGTGTCGTTGCAAATAAACAAATTCACGGTTCTCATTAATTTAGTGTTCTAGTGAGTTAACATGTTAAATCACTTTATATTCTTTTTTGTGTAACTATTTTATTTTGAAGGCATGTTTAAATACAATTAAATTAAAATTATTAAATCAAAACAATCTAAAATATAAACAATCAACGCCCCCCTTTCCTTCAGAAGGCCGCGGTAAACTTATCAAACGTTGATCGGTCCGGGGCGATAAAAAGGTTGGGGACCACTGCTCTATTAGATTTGGAAATAGCTTCAGAGAATTTCCCCAATTGTCAGCTTGCTCTGTTGTTTCTGCTGCGTTGCATAGCAATTTGTCCTAAAAGTGGGATATGGATGCCTTTAGTGCGTTATATGCAGGTGGCATTTTTATTACTGATTTGCCCTTTGTAGTGATCTTTACTATCTTTGCTGTCTTAACTGTCTGAGATGTCTTCGCTGGTTGTTACCATAACTTTGCTGGGCGACTCATCCAACATCAGCTACTTGAATTTGCCTTGGGCGATATAATACAATGCCTTCTCATGCTTCTTATCATATTCATCGCCGTTTTCGTCTTCATAACTTCACCACGCGATTCCTAATCCAGTTAATTGTTTAAGGTGCTCAGGATATTTATTTGAAACATTAGACATATTTTCAACCAATTTGTCAGATTAGTCTGAAACATCGAAACTATATAGCGATTTAATCTTTTCTGTGACGCTATAAATGTATACTGCAAACTACTGCGATGACGAACGAAAACGACGAAGAAGAAGACAAGAATGAGAATATCAGCTTTATACGAATATATCTTTGTTGCCCTCTGTCTGCGAGGGTTAGAGTCTAAGATTCAGTGAATGTGGATATGTGAGAAAGCTTCCCAATAGCTTCTCTCGGGTCAGTGGTTCTTTCCGCGGATTTCCCGCTTTTTTCCTCTACCATTAATACTGACCGCCATGTATAGCCTATCGTGTGCTGAAAAATGGCGTTAAGCTCCAACATAACAATAACTTAACAACAATTAATGCCCTTTATGGACACTACGTGATTAGGTTCACTTTTATTTCAGTTGCAATTCACATCCTTTTGGTCGGTGACCCCCTGTCAATATATCAGGTTGCCATCTTCCATAAAGTTAATATACAGACGGACAAAAACCAGTGAGATGACTTATATGAAATGACCGAGTGAGATATGATCTAGTACAATGACTGGTGTAAAGTAAAGGTAAGTAGTCCTTTGATGGATTTAAAACGTCAACACTTTTGTGCAAGACTTAAATTATAACTGATACAGTAGATGTGTAATAAACTACCTGTATAATAAACTACCTGTATAATAAACTGCCTATATAATTAACAGCTGGTTTTCATCATAAATCATATGAGAATCTGAATGCTAGTATACTGTTAGAGTAACAATAAAGTTTTCGACAACAAAATATTATATAAAGAAAATGATCAGCGCGTATTAATATGCAACCAATACGGTATTAATACCAAGTGCTGAATTATAATTGTACTCATATTTCTCATAATAAATACATGATAGGGCCACTTACTTTGTAGTCGGATTACATAGGAATTGTGTAACTTTTAAAATGTTCTGTAATATTAATATTTTTGCATGCTATTTCTTTGCTGCATTGTCTGCACGCAAAATGGTCCCCGGTTGGCAGTGTGATATAAGGACCATATCATTACAGATGACTGGTGTATCTCACCGCTGTCATTGTCAGTTCGAGTCTCGACTCCCCAAATATGGGTATGTGAGAAAGCTTAACAGTAGCTTCCCATAAGTTGATGGCTTTCCTTGGGTCTTTTCGTGTTTTCCCACCACTAAATATGCCTTTTTCAAAGGCAAATACACCATCAAATATGCTTGCCGATATATATATATATATATATATATATATATATATATATATATATATATATATATATATATATATATATATATATATATATATATATATATATATATATATATATATATGCAATAAACTGACGACGAGCGCTTTCGACTCTTAATGAGTCTTTTTACAACTTTTTTGTCATCCAATCAAATCTATGAAGGTTTATCCTTTTGTGTAGCTTTTCAGTTTCTGTACAACTGTACAGAAGCCCGGTCGTACAACACTTCTCCTCCCCTGGCCACACTTTCAGTGATCGCTATTGCTAAAAACCACAGCTGGAGTTCCAAAGCCAGGAAGGAAAAGGAACCATACTGGATACGCCGCCTTAGAACATTGAAATCAAACGGTCTAAACCAAGAAGACTAGAAAAAGAAAAATATGCACTAGCAGAATTTAACTTTTTCTAAATCTTCTTAGTATCCTTCAATTTTACTATAAGAATAACCGGTATAGAATCAAATATCCGGGATATAATCTGCGTTACATAAATGTACAAAAAAGTAAAAATAGATGTCGCTTTGGCTTGTAGACTTTTAGGGAATTATACACCGTTTTCAGTATCCACAACAAGTCTATACAAGCTGGTTGTATTTTTAGTGTTAACCCATGTGGAGACAGCCATGTAGAGGTTTACAAACACAACGTTTATGTGTTTATTTGTTTGTCTTATATATGTTTTGTATTTGCCTTTGAAAAAGACTCATTAAGAGTCGAAAGCGCTCAGGCTGGTAAGATACTAGTTTCGCACTGTTCGTCGTAAGTTTATTGCATATATTTTAATCAATTCCTGACACACTTGATACCGTGATGGATCCAGTGCACTTGAAAGGGTTGTTATTCGCCTTATGATTTGTATTCTTTATATATATATATATATATATATATATATATATATATATATATATATATATATATATATATATATATATATATATTCTTATTTAACAGTTGTCATCTTCGTTCACCTCGTAGAACGGACTTTGTGTCAGTCTGCTCATGTAGCTTAAGTCGACAATGGTTTCACTGTTCTACGACGTGACAACAACCTGTGAATTTCCAAAAAATATTGACACACATCCTGGTTCAATCTTTTCGCATGGAAGTTTAGAAAGTCCTTTTCCAAAAAAAGACTTGGGATGTAAGTGCCAATACGATCTACCATGCATAAACAAAGACGGTCGCTTTTTGTCCATGTATGTATTTTTTAAGAGGTGCAATCTTTAAAAAATGAATGCTAAAATACTGCATTACCTAAAGATTCTATTTTTTTCTTAGGATTTAAGGTTCTTGTATCATCCTCTCCAACATATTCGTATGTCCCCACGTAGTATACCAAAGACTTACAAACATGGTACTAACAGCTGCCTCGCTTGACGCTCAGCATTAAGAGGTTAGTGTTAGGTCTGGTCGGCCTGGTGTCAAGATAATGTGACTGGGTAGGATATCATGCTTTATGTCTGCGGCATGATGCTCCAGTGCTAGACATCACTATAAACTGTCTCACAGTGATGATCGTAACGATCATCACTTAAAAATTGTTAAATCACACCAATTTACAATATACACGATATATGCAATTATTATTTACTTCACTGGGATAATCATTCGCACGTAGCTGTTTAATCGGCCTTCTCAAAATGATAGATAAAATTGGATAAAAAATAAAGTTTTTCATTTTTTTGGCAGTTGTGAGAGAAAGAGAGAGAACGAGTCTGCTAATTTTGTTATATTTCTTACATGTCATGTCCAGCCGTATGTATGCCAGTGCGTTCGTTTGTTGAACTGTCCTCTTGTCGCCGTTTTCTATTTAAACTGAACTGCATTTACATCGTATGACGGAGAATGATTACATCTGATATAATGTTTTAGTATAATGATTAGAGATCAACGAAAATTTCTAGTCCTGGGTGCGATACGTGAGAGAGGAGGGGTGGGTGTAAATGTCACATCTTCAAAGGTGATAAAGTCTCTTTTTGAAACCTGAACTCCAACTACATCGGCTACGGCTGATGAACATGTCAGGTAGGAATTTGGTGATAATGATTTTCACTGAAATTTTAAAATTGTATAATTATATTCCCATGGGTGGAAATGAGACTTATTAGAAGAAAAAAAAATCATTCTTCCATATTCTTCGTTTTCATGTACCTTTTCATACTGTATCCACTACATTATCAGGGATCGTTTTCTTATCTAAAACCCGAGCACGTAGAAGAATGCTTTATTTTGCAAGGTGAAATATTATTTACTGCAGACTGCTTAAAAAGTCATAGGTTCTCTCTACACAAAGCCAGCGATCAAAATATTTCACGTAGGCACAACTCCTGATATGAAAGATGAAGTATCAGTGTGTTCTTTGATGTTTTTCCATCAATTAAGTATGAATGATCGCATATCATCATTTCGATTTGTTTGAGGGGAAACCAAGTCTCCATCTATATACATCTTATACTGCCATGTTAACTGGCAAACATTTATATGGCATGATATACCTGGGCAATTTATCATGCTTAATGTCCATTTTATACAGTTTTGTGTGAATACCAACGTATTAGAGAAGAGTATCAAAGAACTTAACCCTTAGATAGCCTAGGAACCAATGTTGATTTTAGGAAGAGCGCAGGTAAATCATATACTACACCTACTATTCGCGTCAAGGTTGAAAAGTAACTCTTTTTCAGAACTAGAAAGGCAGGAAGTGGGTAAATGCATCTATGAAACACCCGTCAATAAAACAAAGGCTGCAAATGCAAAACATTAAGCATTTGACAGTAAGATCAGCTGTCGCTTAATAAAGGCAACAGAGGCAATAACGGGGAAGAACTAAACCACAACTTATCAAACCATCCCGTCTCTAACTTCCATTACTGGCCTTATAGTGCAAGATTTTATCTTCAGTTACAGAGAGAAATCATAGGTAACACCTGTAAAGATCTGTGCGTTGTACCTTATGCTGAACAAAAAAGTAGTATAGGGGTACATTCTGGAGACATTCAGTTACTGGTCTTCTGCGGACAAGGGGAATTTAATATTACAAATACAAATAGGATTAACATTGTATGTGTCTCTGCAGCTTTAGTTTTAAAAATAATCTATCTGGAACTGATTGATGGTAAAAAGGATACAACATTCCATGCCATTTTAGTAACAAATGGGACGGTATGGGACCTAAAGGGAATTCGACATTTAACGAAACTTAACAAACGTTTTCTAACCTGATGACATAAAGTCACTAGGGCAATCATGGACCTAGAATGGAAAGTTCATGTGACTAGGTGGGAGTCAAAATGGTGGTTGTAGTAAGATTATATAATTAAGGAGGGGTGTCATGCATGGTGGTTTTTATAAATTCAGTATGACTTCCATAAGACCGAAAATAAATGTCGTATTAAAAGTCCGAAACTGAAACGGAATTTATTAGAGATCAAGAAAACAAGCAAATAAACATAACTAAATAGACAAACAGAACAGCAGCACAAAAATAAAACCCGAACGCCATTATTACATTAATATGACCAAGACTAGACGCAATACAGTCATGTATATGAGAAAAACACAATCCGAATTATTTTCTAAAATATGTCCTAGACTAAGAGTAATGTAAAATTCCTAAATTGGGACGGAATTATTATAAACTTAAAAATAAAGCAAAATTCAATCTAGAATTTTTAATTATATTGAGATGGAAAATAACATCTACTTATACACTAATCATTAAGCAGAAGAAACTTAAAAAATAAATTAAACAAAACAATAACTTAAAATTATATAAACAAATTATAACAGTTCAAAAATTGTAAACAAGACAAATAAACAATATGTAATATACAAATAAATCATTTACAAATTGTAAAAAGAATTAAAGAACTGAAAGCTTTTAAAACGGTAAAACAGAAATACTTAACCAAAAATGGCAACAAATCACGTAAACAAATATAAACATTTAAAAACGTATTGCAAATATAAAAACATTAAAGCAAAAATATATACAATTTTTAAAAGATGCAAAGATAAAAGTATAATTTTTAAATATTAAAAAACAAGAGCAATTTACAACATACTATTCAATAAACATGAAAATTTTACAAACTTTCAACAAAACAAGATTTAAATTGAAGACAGAATGCACATTAAAATTTGATATAAAGTTAAAACATTAAAACAAATAAAAGTTGAAAGATAAAACTATTTGCGAATAATAAATTTAATAATAATGAAATTTGTGCTCACACAATCAGAAGAAGCCTCAAGGAAAATGAAAAGAGCAATACAAAATTAAGAAGCATTATTCATCCAGAACGTTGAAACTCTAATTTAAAAATAACTTATCTAAAACAAAACAAAAGAAAAAAACAATAGCAGTTAACTTGTGAAAAATAGAAGTAACATAATAAAACAAAGTTGTAAGAAGTCATTTACAAAGAAAAAAAGCAACAATTTAAAAACAGCAACAAGCGCTTATACACAAAACACGTACATTCAATTACACACACGCAAGCTAACGGTAGGGTATTTTTCCTGTACATATATGTAATCTCCAGCACATTATTAAACATACATAGAGAGTGCACGGGTATTCAAGTTATCCTTTGAACAAGACTTATGGACATACTGGAATTGACCATGGGTAGCTCCTATACATCGCACACACAGAGACCCAAGTGAGGTAGCTCACATTATTATATTTGCTATCAGCCATGTATACAAAGAGACGTGGTTGGGATTGTGTAGCTCATTTGAATAGTCATGCAATGTAATATATCTTCACACAAGCAAGCAGGTAAATTAGTCCTGATGATGGTTTGAGCTTTTATCATTCATATATATATATATATATATATATATATATATATATATATATATATATATATATATATATATATATATATATATATATATATATATATATATGTTCACTAATACACGCTGTTAACAATATGTCTCCACTACTTACGTTCAAATAAAAAACCGAAACAAACAAAAAAAACCATGTTCTTTTTAACAAATAGATAGACACAGGTAAAGTTAGGAAGCAATTATTAAGAATCATACAAAATCATTCTTAGTGAACTAAATACATTATTTAAATTTGGATGGCATTGATTAAAGGTAAAACAAACCAAAAAGAAAAATATGCACGTGAATGACTAGCATGGGGAGATTAAATATGATTGAGTTTAATATATATATATATATATATATATATATATATATATATATATATATATATATATATATATATATATATGTCAGTGCGTTTAACATTACATGGATAAGAATAATATCTCATTAATCTGAATGAAAAGTTGGCTTGTTTTCAAATATCGATAAGAACTGATTACTTTAATTAAGTAAAAATCAGTCTTAATTACTTTTTATTAGGTGTCGTTGAAACATATTTAGAGCTAACTAGATTCTTAAAAATATTCAGTGCTGAAATTATTTTAATCCTTATGTTATAGAGCATATGTTTAGAATCACATTAGATTTGTCAATTATTGGTAAATGAGAATGGTTTCTGGACAAGCTTTGAAAGTTTAAAAAATATATTTCTTGTTAGCATTAATTTCATAGATTTTCAAAAAATACATGCCGCTCTAAAGTTATATAAAGTAAATTTATCATTAATATGATTCCACAACCTTTTATGCCATTAAAAAAAATGACGTAAAAGCATATATCCAAAATTGATTGGAATCAAAAAAGTGTCTACTTCAGAAGAAAACGGAATTTAGCAATTTAGAAGATCACTGGCAGAAGTTGCTTTTTGTTACCTTTTAGAACTTTAGAATGTCCAAACCTGATAGTTGTAGTATATGACATAGAATTTCACCTATAAATGCACGTATCAAAAGGATCATAATTATCCAAAACAAGCTCTGCCCTTTTGGAAATTATACACAAAGACAATCTCTCCCATCTTTAGGGATTGTCGCATAATTAAGATGTTTAGAAATGATATTTTGCAATGGTTAAAAGGTCAGTGTAGACATGCGAAAAATATCGAATTCACATTCATAATTATTATTGTTGGAAGTAAGACAAAATTCATGCTAATGCTATAATAAACCTGATAATTCAATAAGCAAAACAGTATACACATATACATGAAGATTTAATAAAGACAGATCCAGGTTTAGTTTTAATGCTTTTATTTGCCAATGTTTATGTTTGTCTCCATAAGAGAAACTAAAAATAGTCATTTATGCGGATGTCATTATTGTATGTATGTATGTATGTATGTATGTATGTATGTATGTATGTATGTATGTATGTATGTATGTATGTATGTATGTATGTATGTATGTATGTATGTATGTATGTATGTATGTATGTATGTATGTATGTATGTATGTATGTATGAATGTCTATTACTTCTGTATGTGATATATTTGCATTTCTAGTTCTGTCGACACAGTAATCAATTCTTGGCACTGGAAATGAGTCTGTTTTGTTGACACAATTCATTTTTCAGTAGTCAGCGCACATACGGGAGGTGTTATCTGGTTTTGGCCCAAGAGTACAGGACGAATTCTAGTTTCATTTGCTTGGTTAAATGAAATCATTATCCAGCAAATATTTAATGTCCTTTTCAAACATTTCTGCTTAAGAGGATTCATCCTGCAGGGAAGCTGTATTACAATTTCAACATTTCGGTAGATTTTGTTTTTCTTGTGGCTGTAGATGTAAAGGATTCTACTCCATATTCATTAATGTTACCGAATTCTGAAGGGCGGTTGAACCAAATTTACTACATTTGTTTGTACGTTGTTATTTAAATTTTCAAGGTCTGTGACAATTATAGCTAAATGTACTGAATGATTTACAGAGGTAACGCGATCAAATTATTTCTTTAAGATATTTGCATGCTTAGTAACGGAGTTATTTCTTTTTACGTCTCCAAAAAGTGGTGATACAGTTTAGATCACTTTCTATTTAACTTCATAATACCCACAATATCTATCCTGAATAGAATATTGAAGTACGGTCGATAAAGACAAAACTTTGTCACCTGGTTGAATAGTTATTTCCTTGGTAGCTTTTGCTATCTTAGTGTAACATTTGGGTGAATAGAATGAAGATTATGTTTTACTACTTAAAAATCAAAGACAAAATAAGGCAGATTAGGCTTTGTGTCCTCTGATACAAGAAATTATTCTTTTAACAACTCCAATGGTCCTTGGAGAATATATGCAAAAGCAAGTTCAAAAGAACCGAAACCGGTTATAAGATATACAAATCAAGACCTAGAATATTTGGGAACATCACTTTTAATTTTCAATAAATAAAAATGATGCAAGCTCTTGTGAAAGGTTTTTAGAGATTTCCGATAGCTCACTGATACCCGTCACCAGTGGGGTTCCTCAGGTGATCTCCATTTTTTCCACAAGTTCGTATATTTGCAGAACAAACTTCACGATTAACCCAATTAAACAAACATGAGAACACAGGATTGTCTTCCTGTTCGATGACAAGTGGCTGTCGTTTATCACCCTGATGAGATGTAAGAGAACGAGTAGTCAAAAGACGATCACCATGATCAAAATCTTTGGAATGATCAATACCAGGGGCAAAATGATTTCATCAACAGCAAGAACAACGAATGTGTCAGACAAGGAATAGTTTTCTGATCAACTTCATTCTCAAGATGTCATTTTCGCCATAGCTATTGTAATTGCACAAGCTGGATATAAATCTGGGATTTCATTTTCAATACGATCCACATTTTGGTCTAAATAATACCCATCAGTTACAAGAAGAATAACCACAACCTAGCTCCAGCTAAGTTATTGCCAAGCAATAAATGAACACCATCAATGGGCAACAAATTCACAGCTATGATAGTCACTGGTCCTGAAACTGAGTCTGATGACAAAGAAAAATTATCCAGTGGAATTTGAATAAAGCAGTTCTCTACTCCCGAAAAAAATTAAACGTTCAGAATAAGAAGAATTCCCATACGAATATAAATTATCTGATGATAAAAAATTATAAGAAGCTTCAGTGTCAATTAATATTTTAATAGGGATAGGATTATCAAAACCACCGATAAGCCATGCAGAACCTTTCGACATCAGTATTCTCCACAACAAAATCCGACTGGGGTTTGTTTGACACAACTAATGTATTGTTGCTAATAGAGGATTATGACCTTGACCTGGAAGAAACAAGAGCATTTGGAACAGCTTTGTCTTTATTCTGCTGCCTATTTCTAATGTGAAAACAATAAAAAATAACGTGCCTTATTTTTCTTGCAAAAGTTTTATCAGAAGTTTGATTCTTATAAGTTGTACTACATTACGCTCTCGTATCAGAATGAATCTTTTTCATACTAAGAAGCTGGTGAGTGAAAACTTGATGTTTAATTAGACATTGTGAGTCAACGAATAGTCATTAAAAGAAGTGTTTTCTAAAGTGCCTGTAGCGTGCTCATTAAGGTAAGACTTACCGTCTTTTTGGACGTATTTCTTTAACTCTTTGAATAACATGAATGGACCAGTTTCATAATAACTGAAAAAAACCGCTCCACGGTTATCTGTCAATATAAAAATGAGACCCTCACTGCTGGGAGATTTAAAAACAATCTAAATGTCCGATTGTGAGAAGTATATCGGTTAGAGCCTACAAAAGGAAGTGTTTAACCGTCAAATAATTCAAAGAAATCTTAACTATGAACAGATAAATGGCATTGTTAGCATCGCGCTAATTTACTGCAAAAAAAGTCTCGCAGTTACAAAATGTTTCAAGGAACAGAGATTTTATTTGTGTATATGAAATGTAATTGTATCCATGAAAAATAAACTACTACAGCTATAAAATATTGTCATTTAAATTTTAAAATAACCTAAAGTATAAAATATTATTATCTAACATAATATATAAAAACTATACAACAATATGACTTAAAATCATAATACCTAATCTATAGATAACTGTTGTATTTTAAAATTAAAATTACAAAGCAACAGAATCATGTCATTTTAATAAAAATATAAACCAAGTAATGTTATTTTAATTAAAATACAATAGATATGGAATAATGTTATTTTAATTAAAATGCAAAGCTATAGAATAATATAATTTTAATTAAAATTCTATTGAATATTTTAAACATTTAAAATATGAAAATCTTGCAATAATATTATTTTAAATAATAATTATTTAGATAATTGTGAGACACTCTAATCCAGGATTCTGAAAATAAACTTATGTAGATATTTTCAGGGTTGAAAACTAATATTTGTTTTTACATTAGTCAGAGACTAGTAGATTTCAATGGATGGTAAAATTGTTGAGACTTAGAAATATTGTATTTCAAATTTAGGTTTGACAGAATTGGTGGGGACGGGCTGAAAGGACAGTGATTGTTTTTCAATTGATCATAGTTACAGTTTATCTAATATATACATCTACACACCCCTAAACATGTTTTGATAGCTACGATGTATATACCTCTCAAGATGATTTGACAAATATTATTAAAACATTAAACGAATTAGCTTAAGTTGGTTTAGCGCAAAATAGGATAGAATAGATTCCACAACAAAGGTTTAGTATAAAACCAATTTCTAAGAGAAATGCTTCGTTTGCTTGGCCCTGTGCATTATTTGTTTTGAAGAATAAATAATTGGGTTTATTATTGTTATTATTATTATTATTATTAATATTATTATTATTATTATTATTATTATTATTATTATTATTATTATTATTATTATTATTATTATTATTATTATTATTATTGTTGTTGTTGTTGTTGTTCTGAATGCTCAGTTTATCAACACTATAAGTACATGTATAAAATGTCATGATATTATTTAGACTTTCAAATCCACTTCCAAGTTAGTATAAAGAACACTCACGTCGCAGCTTTATTTGAGATTTAATGATCAATATCAGGAACATTTATTATTCCGAAAAGTGTATTAGGAAAACTCTCCATTGTCAAGTTCGTCATAATCTTTATCAAACTTTGTATATATACACCTAGCAAAATCGAGAAGGGTTATTTTCTTTTCTGTAATTCCGAAACCCTTTTAGAGATTCTTCAGGTACCAACTAACAACCCAACTTGAAACAATAAACACCTAACTTTCGTGAGGTGCATACTGTTTGCTTGCCAGTTCCAATTCTTAAAATATCAATTGCATATCCATCTCTCTTTCTTTGTTTTTGTATTTATAATTTCATTCACATGTCTCTTTCTTCTTTTCGTATCTGCATGTGCATTTGCCGATGTTCTCTTTTTCTTTCTTCCATTTCAATTTGCAATTTAATTTATATCTCTCTTGCTTTTTTTTTTGAAGATGAAGTTTTATTAGCTCTATATCGCTCTTGTGTTTGATTATTATTCTTTTAATTTCATTTCAGGGCTAGGTAGAGACTTACTAATTAATCCTAAAGCATTTTCATAAAACTTTCCTTTCTACCAAATGCTTCATCAAAATTAGTTTTGATTTCCTGTTTTAACAAGGACGAGTGTACCTCCAAAACAGAATAGCGGTTGACAAGTACTGCAATTTATCTTTTCTTAAATACTCCAACCCTTCCTGTGTCAGATTTGAAGCAAAATTCTCCACCCTAGATGATATTGTGAAAGCCTATTGGTTTCACCTTGTAAAATAAAAAGACCATGTACAACGACATTTCCAAAACAAATGAATTACAAAATAAACTGAATTTTAATTCTCAAAATAATTTGAATTTCCAATTAATTTAAAATATTTCTGATATTTGATCCCGGTCGATCCCCCAATTTATGTTACGACTATATGCTCAGTAAGAGAAAGAAGTATATCCAATAAATTTTGTAAAACTTAAGAAACAATATAATTGTTTATATTATAAAATGAAATTTTAATATGAACATAGTGTGCTATGAATTGAATCTAAATAATCCTGAAAAAGTTAAATTAATGTTAAACCAAAGTTCATGGAAGGGAGTCTGTGACGCGTTAAAAACTTTTTGATGTACCAAATTATTTGGAAAACAACTGATTCCACAAACGACACGATTTCTTAAGATTTTGTTTCCTGGCAAATTCTTTCAAGCCAGTTTGTGATTACTACATACCAAGAATTGAGCTCCCGAACTTTATATATGCACTAAAACCTCATTGTGGGGAACTCGACATACGTAGCCCGTCTTACTTTATTTATTCCTCGTACTCGCCAAAAAGGAACGTATAACTAGTTGGATATACTACTGTTACGAATCGGCTCGTTCAAAGTAACACATAGAAAGAGTTAAGACAACAAGCTTTGTAAATTTTAACAAAAAATAATTTATTTTCCTAGTAAACATGAAAAATATAAATATGTAAAACAGGACGATTTACAGAAATGATCCAAATTGTTAGTTCTAAAGATATAAAACATAAGTCCTGTGAACAGTTCAAAATAAACACAGCCTGAAGTTCAGGTCCGGTCCAAGATGGCGAATAACGACGTCAGACGAAGGCTAACCCAACAATCCAGAATTTACACAGTAAAGCACAGTTTGCATTGTTCCGTTTCAATTCAAAATGTTGTAATCCTGGAAAACAATTATTTATAAAAACGAAGTACAATTAACTCCACTAACAAAACAAATGTTGTTTAACGTAGACATACGAACAGACGACTTCTTCTAGTACAAAAATACCTTTTTTAAGGTAATAGAAGCTGTGTAACTCTATGATGTTACAATAGGATACGACTGTGTTCTTTATTCTGACCGTGAGTCTGACTGAACTTTCTTACAAATACCTAAGCATATAAATGAAGCTAATACGTCGTTTCAATTACACGCGTACGGAGGACGCGTAATTTTGCAATACAACTGGACATTTGGAAAGACTGACCAAGTATCAGCCAATCGTTTTCATAGCTATTCATGAATGTTTACTTGTGACGAATTTGTCATCATACACAGCACTTGCTCACATGAGTCACATTTACGACTTAAGTAAACATGATGTTTCGAACACAAACCACTTTTGTTCGTTTCTTCTCCGTAATGTATCGTGTGGATATACAAGGAGTGGTAATCGGTTGTCACATTACTCACAGAAAGTCACAGATATTCCATTGCCTTTCAAGACGAAAATCCTCGTAAAGACGATGTAATCGTGCCTAAGTTGAATCAAGCACATCTTGTCATCTTAGATGAAATGTTAGAATAAAAAATATTCTTTGGTTTATATAAAAGGACATGATATTATTATGTGCATTATTTAACCTACATAGCACCATTGTTCCGAAACATTATGACGTGTTGTTTAAAACTCCAAGAGACAAATATCAGGTTGAAGTGATGACTCAACAAATGGAATATCTTGTCCAATTTATTTTGATGATGGTGCCAAGTAGTCTCCAATTACCTATTCAGTCACTTCCACGTCACCTCCATCGTTAGCCTAAACAACACCCTCACCCCACAATTGACTTATTTAATTCTGATAGTATTGAACATCACACCCTCCTTCAATATTGATTCGTGCTATCAGTACATGTGCCTTCACATTTGTTTCATGTCAGTCTCAAAGAAGTGTCACGATAGTTTATTTTGACAGCATGTCAGTTAAATACAAGGAGTCATTCTCATTCCTTATCAAACATTTTTATTGCTTTGTAAACACATAAAGTAGATTAAAAACAACGGACCGATCCTATAATTGATACTCAAACAAAAAAATATCAAATTGAAACAAGCTGGAAGTGGATCTCTAGGTTTTGTCATTATTCGTCTGCACCTGGAAGATACACAACAATGGTTATAAGAACAATTGACATACACATTACACAAACTCAATCGAAAAAGTTATAAAGAACTGAAACTAAAGTAGCCGGCAATGATCATAAATAGCAAGCCGATTTAGCTGATGTCTCTCATTTAGCGTCGTGCAATCAAAAGCACAAATATATATATTTTTTTATCATTTCAAAACCTGCTGCAGTAGATAAATGAAACATGTTCAGAGTTAGTGGTTGATATCATCTACGATGGCAAATAGAACGAAATGGACAAAGTTTTAGCAAATCATTTAAACAGAATTCAATGAAGAATACATTTATTTCTTTACCACTGAAACCCCCGGAATAACCCCCAAAACAAAGGCCATTAAATTCGAACGCTTTCAAATTTTTTTGAATGAACGTATGTAGCAATGTTTTGCAGGTAAATATACTCCAAAATACATTAGTGTTACCACCTCCAGTCCAAGCTTACAATCAAACGGCCCTTCGTAGCATAGGATGTACTCTTGAAGAATTAATGCGTCAAAATGAAATGACAGAGTCCAATCGATTGATTGGAATGTCCAAGGAAAGAAAAAAGTGCCATACATGAGAGATTGGTATTTGCATTGGAAAACCAAACAACAATAAGCAATTTTGATAATGACTTTATCCAATTGAATGACGGAAATGAAAGGACAAAAGTGTAATTGTGATGCCACTGTCTAACTATTGGAAGATATGAACACTGAAGCGGTGTAAAGAGCTTTTTGATTACGAGAGAGAGAGAGAGAGAGAGAGAGAGAGAGAGAGAGAGAGAGAGAGAGAGAGAGAGAGAGAGAGAGAGAGAGAGAGAGAGAGAGAGAGAGAGAGAGAGAGAGAGAGGATGACCTGAGATATCGAAAGAATAAACGATCTAAGAATCAGTGAAGTAGGAAAAAACGTTGCATCAAGGAAGTTAAAATACGTTGGAAAGGATTTCTATCCAGTTTCGATTCTTGGATTTCAGCGTTATAAGTCATCGAAAATAAATAGAAGTTGAAGTCAACAACATATCATTAAACACTACTGCATTCTCTTCAAAGGATTAATATCTGCAAAAGGCAAAAAAGCCACTGTTGATATTATGTAGAAAATGTGTCCCTAAAATTTAAATTGTCCTTTTTCGGCCAAATTGTTGCGATATACTGTGCCAGCCGAGCAGCTGTCAATGGAACTATTGATCGGAGTCCTTTAGAGTTTCAACATTTCTTCGTGTCCAAAATAGAAGTCACCGAAATGACCGGATGTGTGGACCAACCCATTGAACCTGTGTCAAGTCAAAATGCTTTAGTTCAAACGTCTATCTGTTTGATAAGTATGAATCAAAGGATCCCACTGTATTTTGTACAGCGATCAATAAAGAAGAAAATTCTCGTGGAGATTTTTTTAAATTCCAGACCAAGGTAGCCACATGGGACATTCCCATCCCATACATAGAGGCCTAATCACTTGAGTGACCATTTGTTTAACTTTTTATTACTTCTTTGGAGAGGAAACACATCAGAGTTCAGAAAGTTCACGTTCATCGACATACTTGACAAAACCGCCGCTTTAAAAATGTAAAGTATAAACATATTGCATTTTTGTACGAGTGAAAACAAATACTTGGACATTTCATTATTATCTGACCTATAGTTCTTCCAAATATCATGAGAGTCTAGTGGTGTGTTCTATAATGACCTTCCTAATCGAATATCTAACAACGTACTGCATATCTTCAACACGTACAAAAGTTATAGCCTATGAACCTACCTGGTAGCAGTCAACTTTTCTAACAACTACAGTGTGGATTATTTTGATTGCTATGGATTATCTCTTTTGCAAGACAATATCATAAACGTCATGTGGAGAAAAGCTTTATCCAATTAATTAAATAAGGTGAAATTGCAGCGATCGGATTCGATAGTGTGTGGACAATACTGTATGTTTTCCTCATGAAAACAGCCTTGGATTCCCATTGCAACATGTACGGTCTTACTCTGGAACTAATATTTTTAGAAATGATTACAGAAACACATGTACTTTTGTAAACAGTATGACGATCTATTTTCTTATGGTGTTCATTTATTGCAACTTTGCCAGCAATGTAAATGTGTTCACTTGCAACATTTGTTTTTGAGTTGCACATGAAGATGAAGGGACTAGCTCTAATCATCCCTCTTGAGTCTTTATTGATATTTGAGTTAGCTGCATGGACATATTGAAAAATGTTGATTGCATAAAATTTTTTATTGGTTCCTGTTTGGAAAGAAAAATTTTTTTCCGACAAGCTCATTTTACTTTCTTTCTGTAATTCTTTAGAGTTTTCGAAGATGGTGTTTTCTTTAATGTCCGAGTCCTTTTGTATGTCATGTTCATAATAACGAATGTGACTCGAGCATATAAAATAGTGCATTACCAACTTTATCATTTGTCTTTGTCCAGGCAAAGAAACAAAAATAAGCGTAAGTGGCAGACTGAATAAATCATTGTCGTATTTAGAGAGGGTGGGGCTCATCCTGGATTGGGTAGAGGAGATCAACCTACATCCAAATAAAATATTGAGTAAAGGAACCCAAATCTGTTTTGGCATGGGCTAAAGATTCCTGACAGAGATGATGAAAAATGGAATGGTAAAAACAAAGGGAGTATGGGAAGAAAATAATTTCGAAACAGTGGAAGCTGAGGTAGCCAGAGAGGATGGTGGAAGCTGTTCAAGAGGAGGAAGAATAATATCAGTAGTGTGAAGAGGTGGAGCTTGAAACCTCAAGGAACGAGAAGTAGGAGATTGAGGATAATGAGCCTCCCTTTGAGTTCTCTGTGTCTTTTACGTCTTGGAGTGGACATCAACAGAACTGGAGATGCTTTGTTCGTGGAGCCGGGCCCTGGTCGTACGGCTACTAATGGAAAGTGAGTCTCAAAGAAACAGAAAAAGAAAACCAACGAAAATACCGCCATTTTTGGGGCCACATGATCATCTAAAAAGGACATACTAATCATTCGTTGCCAGTTCTATTTTATGTTTGTGTATATCTATATTTGTTAACAACTAAAACTTTAATCGCACCCCTAAGCGATATTATGTTTGTATATGTCTGAAGTGAAATACGATGGTATGTGTGGGTTGTTGGTTATAACTGTGGTGTGTTCATTCCAAGCGGTATGTTGTATAGAAATCGTGGAATGTTGAGTAGTACATGAATTGGTGTTGGACATTCCAAGCGGCATGTTGGATAGTAAGTGTTGGATGTTGGAAAAGAAAATCATTAAGTATATACACGTGTTAAAGTTACATTATACCCCATAGAGGATAACTTAAAACAGCGTGTTGGATATTAAATATGGGTATGTGTTAGTAAATTACTGTGTATTTGTCCAAAAAAATGTGGTGTTGGGTGGTAAGAAAGGAGAGTTTGCTAGGGTATTGTTTTAGATTACATTTCCCCGTGTCCCTGTAAATTTTTCAACACAAAGGCGTAACGTTAAATTCCCACTATGCTCTATAGAGATATACACGTGTTAAAGTTACATTATACCCCATAGAGGTCCAGACTGACCAACTGTTAATTCCGTTTCATAACCCATAGAGGCCCTTAATATTCAATCTTCTTTATGCCAAATACAGATCCAAAACGGACCTAATGTTAAATTTCAGTATGCCCCGTTGAGTTCCAAACCCTGACCCATATCGCTTCACTTAAGTACTAATAGAGGTAATCAGTTGTTCTTGTTTTGGTTGTTGTTGTTGTTGGGCTTAACGCAAGTTTTCAGCACAAGATAGGTTATTCATGGTGGCCAGTATTAAAGGTGGAGGAAGAAACAGGGAAATCCGCAGAAAGAACCACCCACCCACGAGAAGCTATTGGAAAGCTTTCTCACATATCCACATTCGCCGAATCTTAGACTGGAACCCACGCAGACAGAGGTAATTAAGACTAAAAGGTGTGATTTACCTGTATTATGAAGTGGTTATAAATTCTATGTTGTTGATTTACCTGTAATATGAAGTGTTAATACATTATATATCTTTTATATAACACTCTAAGACAACATCTGCGTTAGACAGAAAAGAATAATGCATGATTTCGTTAAGCAATAAGAAATAAAACATAAATAAAGCACGTCTCTATGTCAATAGTTGATAAAACTTAAGATCTGAGAATTTTAAAGTTTTAAAGCACATTTTTGGGCATATTCAGTTATGTATGTATGTATGTATGTATGTATGTATGTATGTATGTATGTATGTATGTATGTATGTATGTATGTATGTATGTATGTATGTATGTATGTATGTATGTATGTATGTATGTATGTATGTATGTATGTATGTATGTATGTATGTATGTATGTATGTACACACACACACACACACACACGTCTGTATCAACATATTTTCCTATCAACATTTATCTTAGGGATTAAATCAGGACGACTGTTGTGATACAGGACATAAAGACGTCCTTTTTTGAGCTGCTTTTATTATGATGTATTAATATCATCAGTGATTACTTTTTGTATAGTCAATAAACAGACGTACCTTTGTCTCTCGATGAGACAAAAAAATGCTGTAATAAATTGTAGAAAATATAATAGATATTAATTTAGATAGATTAGTCTAGATTAACAGTCCATCTATTTGTAAACTTTGGAAAACGTTACAATCATACTAATGATGTTTGCAAAGGAAATTGTCTTTCAGAAGCTTAAAAATATAGCGTTGTTCTTTTTCTTTTTCATCTTACTATTTGCAGCGATTCTAATGTATTACTTCTCTTTCCCCTCCTCCTCCTCCTCCTCTTCCTCTGCCTCCTTGTGGATGTTGAAAATCTATTTTCAGATAAAGGCTATCATATTTAAAGTGCACACATATTTAGTCTCAAATCCACGCTCGTAGACTTAATGGACGACCCCTCTCATCCACAGCTTTACACCACAAACTCGTAGACTTAATGGACGACCCCTCTCATCCACAGCTTTACACCACCAACTCGTAGACTTAATGGACGACCCCTCTCATCCACAGCTTTACACCACCAGGACATAGACATTTTAATTCTTCAGGGCAATATATACGGTTAAGGAGGCATTAGTGAGTAGTTTATATTAGTTTAAGAAAACTGTTGGACCTCATCGATTGCATTTTCGTTGTCATTATCATCTCTCACTTACTGGAAGGTTTGTAGGGTGGAAGAGGGTGCAACCTAATCTGGAAAACGTACGAAAAGGATACTGTTTAATTCCAAAATCGACTTTCTAAATAAACTCGAAACATTTATATGTGCCAAGATTCATCAGTCACAGAAATATTTATTAGGTATAATTTAAAACAAAATATACCAAATTACCCCTCCAATGTTCTCTATTCAATACAAAACGGTAGATATAATTCTATATAGTCTTATGAGCTGGGTCACTCATTTCTTTAACAAAGACACTCCAGTGAAAGTGGCGTTCAAATCTATCTATCTATCTATCTATCTATCTATCTATCTATCTATCTATCTATCTATCTATCTATCTATCTATCTATCTATCTATCTATCTATCTATCTATCTATCTATCTATCTATCTATCTATCTATCTATCTATCTATCTAAGTAAAGTATAGCTTTGTCAGACTAAAGTAATTTTAAATCTAAACGAACTTAAGTCACATTCAACAACTCATGTAGACGTGTATGTAATAATTCATCATGTGAAAATTTTGGATATTTAAACTCTGTGTAGTATTATACAAAGCGTATGCAAGAAATCTACTTGATTAGTAAATATATGATTATCATCCACTAACACTTTGATATTTCTCAACAAAAAGATGTGTAGCTGGGTTAAAAAGATTGCTTATCGATGGATTAAGTGGGTGATTATAACAAACACCATATTTCATTCACTTTAAATTAATCACTTATTGTCGCTCTTAACCTTATCAAATCTTGTAAAAAGTTTTATCTGTTAGATTATTAGAAAAACTAGCTTCAACGTGGTCTTTTCTAAATAAGGTTAACTAAAAATTATAACGTCAGATTGGTTAGTCATTTGATATTTATAAATCAAAGATTTTATATAAACCAATCAAACAGGACTGAATATTGGTAAGAATGGTTTTGAATTTCTTGCCTGATTATTCGTATGGGTAGACCTTTAGATCAGTCACGATGGCGATATTTTGAATCCGATGATCCTTTCTGGGACATATATCGCTTAATATATTTGTCTGTGGCTGAAATAGACCAGATCTTGCTTGTAAATTGTTTGGGGCGTTTTTGCGGGCACTTCTCTTGAAAATCACATTCAAAGTGCATAGGCATAAAGGTCGTTTACTTTTATTCTGCCATCACTAGCTTGGCAATAACACTACGATTTCCCTCACCTCCTAAGATCTTTACATTCAAGACCCAACAGTTTACAACTCAGAATTCTCAAAATTGGCTCTTTCATCTTGCGGAGAACCAAAGTTTATCATGCAAGATTGGGCTTGGAAGCGGCTGTTAATATCACGTGACTTGAGACTATTAACATACTTACGCCTAGCGTATCATTGAGGTAAGTCGAAGTCTCCTATTGTGCTATAATATGAAGCTTCAAAGATGAAGTTTTGCGTAATCAATGGAACTTATTTAAAACTTGATAACATGTGCAATAAACTCATTGATACTGAATAGAAAATAAGGTGGAGAATGTCACAAATGTTCTAAAAGCTTGGCATTAGTGTCAATCTTATCAAACGTTAATTTCCAGTTATATTCTGTAATAATTTCCAGGGGACCAATATTCGAATACAGCTACATCATTACGAATAATTACTACTACTCCTACTCCTACTCCTCCTCCTCCTACTACTACTACTACTACTACTACTACTACTACTACTACTACTACTACTACTACTACTACTACTACTACTACTACTAAAAATGATAATAATAATAATAATAATAATAATAATAATAATAATAATAATAATAATAATAATAATAATAATACAAGACGGTAGGAATTCCAGTGTCATTGGAATAAGAAATGCTTTTTATTACTTAATGACTGAAGCATCAGGTTATTTGTATTGAGTTAAACATTGCATGATGTCAAGTCCACGTTGATGATTAAGCTTTTAACTAATGTTGAAAAGGTAAGGTATGTACTCACATTCATGTCGAGTCGAACAGCAGAGAACAAAGATCCTGATTTCTTCTAACGTAATGCACATGCAGATCAGGGTCTATGTTGTTTGTTCTACTAATTACTCCAAACAAGCTGCACAGACCCAGATCTGACGGCGTATTATGATGTACTAATGTTAAATTGTTTGTACACTTTTAAACAATAGCAACAGGTTTTCTATTCCAGACTTTTGTTCCGTGAACAACTTTATTAAATAAATAAAATAAGAGGGGAAACATCATTATAACTGGCAAGTCGGAAGGCTTTATGCATAGTAAAAAATATCCTTATTTGACTATGAATAATTACACGTGTGTCAGAAGTAACACAGGCGGTCATTAGTTATAGATTCTAACATAAAGATGGTTGTTTTATTGCTAGTAAATATGCTTTTCCATAGAAATAAAAATATTAGAATGGATGTATACTTTCAATGTCGTTACTGGATAGACTACATATATTCACTATGATTTTCTGGTGTAAACTAACCTCTATTAATAAATGTGTGTCACCCGCAATAACAATAAAAATAAAAACAATTTTGATCCAGACACGTGAAACATAACACGCAGTTTATTTCTGTATTATATTTAGCAAGAATATTTTATCGGAATAAATATTAAAGTAGGTGATTGAGGTGAACAAAGCAGTTTTAAATTGCAAAAAAAGTTTGCGATGGATTAGTGGGAACATCTTGAAATTACATTGCTTTTTATTACGGATTCTTTATTACATTAAATTACATCGCATATTAGAGTTTCGTAATTATATCAAATTACATTACTTTATATTAGTTCGTACAAATTGCATCAAATTACATTGCTTTCTGTTAGGGCTTCTTATTACAGTGCTTTCTATTAGGGCTTCCTAACTACATTATTTTAGGGCTTCCTAACTATATTAAATTACACTGCTTTCTATTAGGGCTCCCTAATTTAATTTTTAGAGTTTCCTAATTATATTAAATTGCAAGGCTTGCTATTAAGGCTTGTAACATTTATCATAAGATTTGAATGATATTTACTTGAATTTTATAATTATCTAGAACATATCTTCTAATGATTGCTTGCTCCGTAGCAACGATTATTGCACACAAAAACAAATTCACAAATTACGTGTAATCAATGAAAAAAACAATAGTTTTTTTTATTGCCTATAAGAGTCAGCGTTGTATTCACTACCTAGGAATAGTTTTAATGTTCTAGAATTAGTATTCCAATCTGACTGCACGAAATATTTATCAATTCGTAAACACCACAAGAATCTATTAAAAGTACCTTAGAAAACAAGAGAAATATGTTACATTCTATGCATATGACATGTATACTGAATGAACTATAAATACATTTGCAACATTTTAATTGAATTTAAACTATATAACAATAAATCAAATCGATATATCAAAGTTTATGCTAATAACTGAAACACTTTATAAGGTTTTGACCATATAAAATTATTAAGACAAGAAAACAATTTGAAAATGAATATGCTTTAAAACTGTAAAATGCCGTTAATGTTAAGATATTCTATGAACGTCAACTTTGTCATGACCACAAGACATGGCGAGTGAAGTCAAGAAGCTTTGCAAATTTTAGCAAAAATAATTTATTTCCCAACAAACGCAGTAAAATGTGAAATAATCCAAAGATTAATTCTAGAATTAAAAATTATAAGTCCTATCACTAAACAGTTCTAATTGAATCCAGGTTCGAATCTCGATGAAGTTCCAAATTGGAAGACGATGACGTCAGATGAGGTCGTTGTACTGATGGCAACTGTTCATCGTTGCATTTTGTGAATCAGGAATAATATTCCGGCTTTAGAATTCCCACAAATTTCCACTGAATGTCTTTGTCTACGACTGTGATTAAGAAAAACGTTTTTTTTTTCTTCAGAAAATATAAATTATTTTTAAATAACAAATAATTCAAAATAGCAACAACACCAAAATACCAAAAAAAGGTTTCTAAAGGTATTCTTTTATGACGGAATAAATTTAATACCAATTGGCTGTTTTAAGTCTCGATTTTAGATCACATGGTAGTTCACGTGACAGGCTACGTGATTTCTAACCTGAACATTGCAAAACAATGCCATTTGTCACGTATCCTAGAATAGCCCTATCTAACAAAATCAGATTTTCACGCTAGAAATGAATGATACAAAATGTTTACAATATGGGTAACACGTGGGCCGGACTTGACGTTAAAAATAGCCAATCATTTCCACTTAGTGTTTACGAATTTGCGAACCAAGGTCGTCTAAAAATAATGATAAAGTAACTGTTTCGTTCTAACTAGGTCAAGTAAATTTTCTGGAAAGAAATTCAGATCCAATAAAAATTATCAGTTCTAAGAAATTGTCCGAAATTGAGTTAATTTCTGCTTGAACTGGTGGATTTTTTGGCATTTATTAAAAATTTCATTTTATTTTGACAACTAATATTTAGCTAAATTATTCTCTGCCTTTATGGGCTAAATGTCAGGATACTTATTAACAGAAAAAGTAAATATGTCGATTTGGGTCGGAGTTTTGGATTTTCCTAAGTGAATTTTAAAGAACATAGTTTTGATTTTGTAAACAGGATTATTCTAGAAGGTAATTTTCCATTAGGTAATGTTTGTCGTTTTGTTTTTGTTTTAGAATAGAAAATGCTAATTGTAACATGAATAGAAAAATGCTAATACGATATTGCTATATGAGTAAAAATCAATTATGAAAAACATCAAACGATGATGAATCACACATAAATTGTACTAGTTCATATTTTAAACATTGATTATGTCATGTCAATAGATTCAAAAGTCAACCATACACGTTTCAAAATTCCATATATTAGCCACATTTGGTGATAGTCACTTAAGTTGGCCATATCCGTTCAAATGCATATCTCTGGTGTTTTTTGCTAAAACTCCTAGTTTTGATTAGTTCCGTTTTGGAAGTGTATTTTATACTGTCCATTGTAAAACTTTGTGAGTATTTTGCTAAATCTACTGTTGCTGAGTATGTAAGGTGTAAAATTTAATCTCTATTCGAATGCATTATAAATAAACTTCTTATTCATGGGTCTGTATTTTGTGTTCTCGCTAGATCCAATCCAACGTGGCTTCAATACTGTCCCCCTCTCTCTCTGACACACTCGCCCAACACGCACACACACACACACACACACACACACACACACACACACACACACAATCTGCTTGTGTAAATACCAAATATATTTCATCGTGTTGTTGAATAAACATTATATTTCAACTATTGCAAGGCCAAGAGTTGAAATGTATAATCTCTTGTAGCACTAAACGGTATACACACAGGATATGGTTCTTATTATTAAGCATTTTTGTGTCTGACGTGAAGCCAAGATTTTATTTGACTGCTTCATCTCATCGCATACCTCTTCCCCACCTTCAGGTTGGCTTACCTTAAGAAACTTGAGGTCAACTGTTTTCGTATTAATGGGTTACCATAACAACAGCATTAATTTCCAAGAACCGTAGGTATCCTAATATGTTGGAATAAATTATATTTTTGACATTTTCAATAATGTTACGTATTCTGACCACAAAAGGAAAAAATAGATACAGAGAGATAACACAGATCCTTTCTCCATTCTTGCCCAGGTAGTACAGGGACAATTTTACAGAGCGCAATATATATTTTTCTAGATAAATGTATAATGGGTTTGCACATTTAGCTCAGTGTCGATTTCCACTTGCCTAACAAATTGATACCCGTACACCTGGAGTTAATTCCTTGGATACTGTTTTACCCTTTTTCGAGGATGGGTTGGGGATTGGTGTTTGGTTGGTGAACATAAGAGAGAGAGAGAGAGAGAGAGAGAGAGAGAGAGAGAGAGAGAGAGAGAGAGAGAGAGAGAGAGAGAGAGAGAGAGAGAGAGAGAGACTTATTACCGGACATAATTAAGCGCCGGTACAACGTGGTTGGTGACATTTGATCATGAAGTCAGTTGCTGCCTGCAACGAATAACTAATCTCCAATATATATGATTCAATACGTGATGTCCCTCTCACATAGTCGGAAAAAGAAATGAAAGGATGTGATAGTTGTTACCAGCCGTGCTGTTTATAATAGTCCGATAAATCATCCCAAATCCTGTGTTGATACTGACTGACGATTTTGGAACTGTTCTCGCCTAATCCATAAAATATGCAATCCGTGCAGACACTCTTGTTCGCATTACAGTTTAGATACTTGCCGGTATTTCTTGCAGCTCTTCAGTTACGGTCGGATGAAGGGTCCTTTCAACAATAATCCCATCATAATATTTCCAGGTTAAATCCAAGTTGTAAATTCGGATATGGAATAATACAACCCTATATAGTGTGACCATTTCGAATTTCCTGCTTATCTTTAGGCAACCTGGAATAAGATTTGTCTTGGAAAGCCAGGCTGTTGAGCTCTTTCTAGAGAAATTGCAAGACCACTCAAAGATATACAAATACTGCCCCCTCCCAATCAGGATAGCTCATGACGACCGCGATGACAAGGAGTGTTAAATAAATCAATAACTGTATGTTGTATACATTATGCAGTGACAAGTATGGTGACAATCCAGCCACAACTTAATCTGTTACTCGAAAATATTATGCGAAGATTGTCTTTGATAGAAAATATAAAAAATATTTTAATATTATGTGCCATTTTGGGATCAAAACTGGAAAAATCAACACACCGTAATAGTTTTTTGTTCTCTTTTCATTAGATTTAATAAATTAAAAGTAGAGTCTAAATTTGGATCTTTGAGTTGTAGATTTTGCAGGTTTTACACGACGATTGATGTGAAATAGATATAATTATTAATAAAGTCCTAGGTTGAATGATACGGAATAGAAAGCGCGCTATGGTGATCTAAGGGAATTAATATTAATGTAAGCCTGTTGGAAGCCTTTTGGAAATTTAACATTAAGTAGGACCATGTGGGACTATATGGGAATTTATCATTAAATCTGATCACATGCCATATGGGTTCCATGGAAGGTATAGCATTAAAGACATCGATAGGTGATCAAAAATAACATGGTTGTATGGACCTTATGTGGATTTTTTATGGTGAAACTTCAACACTTACCTTGACTGAGCAAGTCTTATCCTGACTCACAAAGACCAATACCTACAAAGTACAAAAGTACAAACAGACGTGTATGTGTGGGTAAAATAGGTAGTACAGTCATTGAGATTATTACTTTTTGACTATGTACAATCTCCTCCACTAGTCAAAATTCACCCTTTAGAAACACACATTATCCAACACATCATTTTACAGCAATACCACCACACATAAGTAGTACATGTCAAGATCGGTATTTGCTAAGCCATTATGACGTTCCTAGAAACCGACTCATTTAATGTTTTACAAGCCAATAACATCCCTCCTCCGACATGAAAATAGATAAATTAATAACAATCATAAACTCAAGGTATTTGACAAATATTTTTTTTTTAAAACGCAACACCTGACAACGCATTAACTGAACCAATGCGACATACCTACCAACAGCCTTATTTTCATTTTCAAAAATTAACACCGTCCAGGTCTTTACGCCCTACGTCTGGGTCAGGTCAATATTCGGCTCGGATAAAATTATTGTTTGTAAAGCAAGTTAAAAAATTAAGAGAGAGGCAGAGTAAGCGAGAACACTGTAAGCTGTAAACAAGGTCAGGTCTTTACTAGAAGTTCAGTAAAGAACGTGACAAACACCTGGTAGACCAGAAATTGCAAAAGGGGAAAGAAATCTCCTAAACCCAGTGCCAAGTAAACATGTTAACCTACAAGTAATATTTATGATAAAATATAATCTACAATCATAGACACAAATTAACTTTATTATTATACTTTGTTTACAAAATGACACATAAAATCTAGAATCATGGACAAATGGCAATATATAATACAAAATAAATATGCATGATACTTTAAATATCGGATTAGAGGAAACAACATGAATATCTGACTTTAATAGATCTTAGTAACGTTATTCAAAAATTCAAACAGTTCAGCATCAAGATCTAAGATTGCATTTAGTGCATCCGAGTTTGGGTACCAGTCATCTAGCACTAAAACATTGTCCTGACAATATTAACTTGCTATTTAATGCGATTTACTGTAACCGGCCCTCTAATACCACACTATTATCCCGATCATGGAAATCTACCTTTTGATATGATTGACTATAACCAAGAAGTTAGTACCACAACATTGTCCTGAAAATATTAGCAATCCGTTTGCAAGAATTTACTGTAATGGGTTTTACTGCCTATGTTCTTGAATAAACCCTGAGGTACACATTAACAATTTGTAATTATTAAAATATTGTCCAAAATAGCTGTCAGGAATGAAAATGAACTTCATGTTTATTTCCTGAAAGTGTCTATCTCGGTGTTACCTGGAATGTACGTAGCTTATCTTTAATTATACACTAGCAACATAGTTTTCATTTACTTGTCTTACCTAAGGCCAATTCTTGACATTCGTGTCTTTCGGGTTTTTTTTTGTCTTTAGGGTGAAAATGCTTATATAAATCTGACTTTTAATCAAGATGCACGAAATTCAGCGATACCATTTCACTTTGACATCTGGTGTTTTGCTCTTTCATTGTGTTTTTGCTATAGCGTGATAATATCTGGTGTTTTGCTCTTTCATGGTGTTTTTGCTATAGCGTGATAATATCTGGTGTTTTGCTCTTTCATGGTGTTTTTGCTATAGCGTGATAATATCTGTTGTTTTGCTCTTTCATGGTGTTTTTGCTATAGCGTGATAATATCTGGTGTTTTGCTCTTTCATGGTGTTTTTGCTATAGCGTGATAATATATGGTGTTTTGCTCTTTCATGGTGTTTTTGCTATAGCGTGATAATATCTGGTGTTTTGCTCTTTTATGGTGTTTTTGCTATATCAAGATAGTATCCAGATAGCCGAGTAATCAGTACTACCTCCATATTAACCAAATATATCGTGCAACGATGGTGCCCTTTATTTCCGTGTCCACCTACGGCGTCTAACTATACATTATAAAGATGTTCTCACACCAATATGGACCAGAAGTGTTAACCGTGCCGTGTACGGATAGAGTAAAGAAAACTTATTTTCCCTGATGAAACACGTGAGGTTACCGGGTCAGACCCAGGGTCAATAGCCTTATTGAAAATTTGGATATTATCTTTGAACTCGAACACTTTTACAATCTTTCTTGTATTCAATATGATCTTTTCATCCACTTCTTTCACTCCATCTCACTGCCATAAAAGTGAATCCAGAGTGGCCAGCCGTCTCAAATGCTCCGGCACCAGGGATCAAAAATTAATTATTTCTTATTCAGATAATAGAGTGGAGAAACGAATGACGGAGACCTTCAAGTTGTGAGGTCAGATACTCGATGAAAACAGCGGTCATGTTATGGGTAGCACCTTGGGGTGCCACGTACATGATTGTATCTTCGTAAATTAGTGCAGTGAAAGTCCGACAACTAGTCAAGCTCAAAGAGACACGACCTCATTGTAGAAGAACGCTTGATTAGACAAGTCATGACCAGGTAAAGCAGCACAGTGTGACAGGGAAATTCAAAGATAACAATGATTTATAGTAGAGTACAATATGTAATTAGCTGGCTGCCAGTAGTAAGACGGTTTTGTGGAAGTAGTACAAGGTGTTTAATTTTCTATTTTAATGTCACGTGTTTGCCCAGAAATACAAATACACTTCACTCTCAAATCAAATTCGTATATTCTTTAATTGCGTTTCTTTCTTACAGAAAGTAAGTTTGAGAGTTTAATTTATTCTTCGATTTCACAAAGTTCAAAAAGTTCATTATTGAAAAGGTTATAACTATTTACAAATGATAAACTATCCCTATGGTATTTTTCCATCGATCTATCGGTTGATTGATTGGTAGCTAGAAAAAAAAGGACAAACTATATAAAACCAACACCTTTTTCATTTTTTTTAAGCAAATTCTGTATACATGCTGTACCTGATAGACAATATATTTGTGGGTTTTCTTCATACGTTCCAAAAATAGCCTATCTATTTTAGTTACATAACAATTAATATTTTGGCTGAAGAGAACATTTTGCGGATCTGTAGTCCAAAATTTGCAACAAATCATCATTATTAATCTGTTTATTCATGCATCTTATTTCCAATTTTTCGCTTTTATAAAATATAACTATTGGCTATATATGTTAAATATTTACAAAAACCTATGAGCAATTGGCTGTCCCCAGATGTAGCATTTTAAATGCAGACACAAAACTTGATCTTGGCATTCAATAGCATCCGGATCCCCAAGGAGAGATGAATATCCACTGCTAATAACACTGTTTTCAGGTATATTAGTCTTTCGTTAGGTCAACGGTGAAATTTAGTTTTATGGTTCAGCTATTAGGGAACCCAAATATTCGATATCTTTGTAACAGAAAATTGCAGGGTGCAGAGGTTTCAGGCAGGATAGGATAAAGTCACGCACTCACTTCGAATGAAACCAGTCTCACGTGTCACGCAATAGGGGTTATTTACTTCATAGTGACGATAATGTCTTCATAAAGGGAAGAAGCTTTTCGATATTTCTTGTGACATTTATTACCAGTGATGATATTCTAGCCATTCACCTCAATGTCTCTCAAAGAAACTCTCGACTATGGATAGAATCTCCAGTTGCTATGTTTTGGACTTTAGTACCATCAGGACCGTCTGAAGTGCGGGTGATACGGGCGACCGCTGGGGAGCCAAACCCGGGTGGGGAATGGTGCATTTTAGCTGATCATATTTTGTATTATGTCGTTAATATGATGTACGATTTTATTAAAATACCTAAGTTTAGTGTTTTTCTAATACATTACATTAAAAATATTAAAAGCTTGTGGTGTTTTCTTGGGGTGGGTGGGGTGGTGGTGAGACGACGCTTGCTCTGGACGCTGTTTTATCCAGCGCCAATCTGAGACTGCCTTGCGTACAATGCTGCAAAAATATTGTTAAAGTTTTAATTTATGAAAAACTAAACAAAAGAAGACCATAGACAAACACATATACGCAGAAAACAACAATAAAGAGATCATATTAAAGAATGGCGCCATTCACGTGCATGCACGACCACACGTACATACATACAATTTGCATCACCTCATAACCAAATATTTACAGTAGCTAGAAAACTGCGCGTGTAATAGGAAATAAATATTACATGCAGTTTTTGTTTAAACATCTTTTTTATCGCAATATTATACAGTGTGATTGGGCACAAGTTCTAAAACCTTAAATTATCCCTCTTCCTGAATTATACAAGCATTTCAACATAAATCAACATAACAGTGATTAATAATGAAAATTTAAAACAAAATGGTGGATAATATCTAGGGTTCGATGACTAAAACTAGGCCTTTTACTAGATATAATATTTTGGACAATAAATACTTTTTTTTTAAAGCACCGTAAGATATGCAAAGTTAAGTATTCTGTTCAAGATTGTTACACATGGTAACTGTAGAATGTATTAATAATTGTGTATAATTTAGCTTAAAATTGCAAACGATCATATTATTTGAACGTCGAAGGTTATAATTTGTTTTGTTCTGACACAGGGGGACGGAGTAACTTATGAGAAAGACATGAGTTTGGCTTGCTTTAATGTTGTAGAGCGTTATTCTTTTCTTTTTCGTTTAATTTGCAGACTTTCCCACTCTTTTTCAAAATAGTGATTGCCTGCTAGTGTATTTTCGAAATCCTATAACTATTCTCGCCTCTCAAATTGTAGCAGTTTTAGTTTTTCTGAATTGATTTCGAGAATCCATCCCAGACTACACTGGTATATTCCAAGATTGGCATAATACGCATTGTATAAAGTTTTGATCAAATTTGCTTGATAAGTTTGTATTCAAATTTTCGAATATTGGCTATTCGAGATGCTGCTGCTTTAAAAATGCTAGCAACGTGAAAAGTCCATATGCTATTTGATGAAAGTAATAACCCTAGATGACGACGAGAAGCTTCATACTTAGACACAGTATTTTCCAAAAAATTAAGGAATATATTTGTTATGTTCTCGCACGTGAAAAAAATCGATTAATCTTTAAGATCCATTGCATGTACCTTTTATGCAGCTTTGTTAGATCATTATTCATGACCGCTCTATGTAGCACAATAAGAGGATAAATAAGGCAGAAATGAGTCATCTACACAGAGACGGGTGAGATAGCTTATACCATTGGCAATATCATTTACATAAATTAGAAACAAGATAGGCTTAAGTATGGTTCTTTGTGGCACACCAACATTCATAATCATTTCTCGTGAATAAGAATCGTGCAAAATTATCATTAGTTTTCCGTTACTAAGATAATTTTCAAGCCATTTGATAAAATGCCAGAAACGCTGTATTCATTCAATTTAAATGGTAAGCCTTTATACCAGACCTGACTGAAAACTTCTAATAGATAACAAAATAAGATTAAAAAATTATGAGATTGTTCCAGTGATCTACCTTATACTATGATGCAGTTAAAAAAAATAATATCAGCGACCAGGAAGGAATGCTGATTGATATTTAAAAAAGAAAGATATTATGAAGTTTTTTTTTCACCTGTTTAAAAATACATCTTTCCATTTTTTTTGCGACACTGCTAAACAAATCGATTGGCCTATAACTGGGCATCTAGTGTAAATCACAAATTTTACAAATTGGAACAATGTGTGCAAGCTTCCATTTATCTGAAAATTTTATTTTCTTCGACGTTTGATTAAAAACTAATGTTAATAGTGCTCCTATTGTTTCAATGAGCCGTAAAGCATTTTTGAGTTACGCCATCTTTAGTTTCTTTTCCAGTATTAGTAATTTTGTTTAGGGCATTAGAGCAGGCTATTCGAAAAATAAGAAGCGACACCGTACTAACAATTAATAATTGAAACTGAAGGAAACTACTTATTAAGGTAGTCATTTTTCGTTATAATGCAAACTGAAGATGTGATGTGTCGAATTTTGAAGCTCTTAGAAATATTGAATAATTGAATTGTACCAAAGTTAACATAATCAAAGTAGAAAGGGCTAGAGACAGTTCTATGATTAGTTTCATTTCATCTCTGAACGTCACAGGAAACTTGGTTTTGCTTCATGAAATTTGACCGAGTCATCTGATATGGTATAATGGTTTTGGCATAACACGCTTCAAACTCGCCCAGGTAAAAAGGGGATGCACGTCAATAATTGATGGTTCAAAGGAAAGTTAATTGCGGCATGATTAGCCTATTCTCGTTAATCAAATATTCTACATAGGACATGTTAGAAACCAGTCGATTCTGATTGTCTAATGGAAACTTAAGGGCGTAACCCTTGTAAGAAATTAGTAGCTCTACTTTGCAAAATTGCTTCAGTCTTCAATCGTACTTGAAGAAAGTTAGAGAGGGACTCTGGAGACGAACGTAAGTAGAACGTTTCCCCTGTGACTAAAGAATGGCGAGTTAGTCGTCTCAAAAAGTAGATAGACTATATATTTTAAGTTCGTGGAAAACGAATAAACGGCAAAGGTACGGAATCTTAGTTTCCAGATTTTAATATACTATTTCATTTGTTGATTTATTTGCAAAATGTATTGATGTTATGATGTATGTATGATTTCATGAATCCACCCTAATACATGATGGGCAATGTTTCGTAGATTTATGAATTAAATCTCTGTGTTGTATGCTATGTATTGGGTGTATTCATATACTAGTTCGTAATATTTAATTGATCACATGAACTATTTTAGAATATATAGATTTGATGGGCTAAGCCAAATGCAATTCAACACTAGACTGTATTAAATAGCTTAATGTAAAGAAGTCATTGTGTGTTAAATACGGTTACAAAAGTACTGGTCGTAAAGCGGAAGCTAATAAAATACTGCTAAGCTCCTGAACCTGAATTAAGGTCAGTATACATGTAATTGCCGCTTCCATTTGTAAACATAGAACTAGTGAGACAGTGAGTCACCTTAAGACAGAATTAGGCAGTGTACCATCCGAGCTGGAATATATATATATATATATATATATATATATATATATATATATATATATATACACACACACACACACACACTTGGAAAAAGGGTGACCTATTGTCTATTGCTGAACCTTTTTATTTATTTAAGTAAACAGTTTCCTCAGCCAATTCTTCAGTAAAATTCCTTCTGCAATATTCCTCAGAGAATCCCACAGCCGAATTCTAGTTCTAGATTCGAGATACTATCGTCAAATCGTTCAAGTTTCGACTGGCAAGGGTCCAAGTCAAAGAGGATTAGACAAAGGTTTGAAGTGTAGGAAAGAACGGAAGATTAGATGTTCGGGTAAAGACAGATGATGAGGTCATTCACCGTTGAACTCAGTCACGACACGTAGGCTATGATGAAACTATGAATTTTGTCACTGACAATTAATAGTAAAGTGAAATTTGTCTTTGTTTTATTGAGTATATGTTCGTACATTTTCTTATTTTGTATCAAAATAAATTGATTTCTTCCATTTGGAATTCTATTGTTAAGTTGATCACATTTTATATTTGTTCATTGTTTTATTTCTTCAATATACTTGCTCAGAGATCTGTATTTTTCTTTATTATCCGTCCACACTGGGTAAATTAAATCGCGGTAGGTCATTCCCTAGCAATGAATCATAGAGAAGGAATTGGTTTAATGTTTTGAATCCACCCCCTTGTCATGGAAGCATTATTTCTTGTAACTTTAAGTTGTGAAATACAATATAAAATACAATGTAAAGAATTCATCTCTTTTAAAAGTAATTTTGTAATTTTGTGAAATGTTTTGTGAGCATTTTTCTCAGTATCTGAAAAATTAGCATCAATATTATCCACATATTGCTCGATATCACATTTGTTTATGTTTTGTTTTTCATAACTTTATTCCTGATTTGCTTGAATTCATTTCATTTGAGTAGCCTACCACGACTGAAGGTAAATTTGCTTTCTGTGTCCCTTTTTCTTATGTTTTTACTTAATTGAAATTCAAACGATGGTTTATCGGTTGGGAAAATTATTGCAGTTTTAGAAGAAATAAGCAGCTGAGAGTTTGAATAATTTGGTTGTTATTTCTTAACTTCATAGTTGAATTGATTGACATAAATTCTGCACTATTTTAAAGAATTTTATAGTTATATGTATTCCTAAAGCATGTTCAAAATTATTTTATTTTCAAGGAAACTTTAAATGTCAGGAAGAACTGTGACGATTTTAACTTAGAATGTACGCGGATTACAGTTAAAAATTGTTTTGAAACCAAAAACTTTGACCATCCTTCAAATTTTCAGCCATGCCAGAAAGCATTTGACCATCCTTCAGATTTTCAACCTTACCTGAAAGCTTTTTCTGTTAAATTAAAGACTTTTTTCTTTCACTAGCTTTAAATATTTTTTGCCGTTGTCCTAATATCATACCTTATCGTGTTATGCTTACTGGTGAAAATATATTTTTGCACACAACGCTGCCTAATCACAAGATTATGATGTGACTTAAAACACGGGTCTAAGGAGATTTAACTTGTTATCTATTCCATAAACAGGATGTATTAAAATATTTAATTCTTACTCCACTCCAGTGACTTTCAATAGAATAGCTTGTATCGAACACACCATCAACTAATACAAAATTTAAACAGTGCGGGTGACTGGTACTAAACACCAAAACAAGTTTTAGATACATTAATTAATGAAACATTTAAATTGAATAGTCGACAACAACCATATTGTTAGGCGTGTACACCAACCCTAGAATCCGACATGATTCTTGCTTTGATCAGCAAGTGTAAAACTGATACGAATCAACCTAGATCATTTAAAGGCGCTGGCAGTGAAATGAAATTTGCAATTGAGATCCTAGATACAAACCTATTCAAGGACACAGTTGTTTAAAATATGATATTCGCTGCGATATGTTCAATTTGATCATTAATCAACGATGCATGGCGGGATTTAACTACGTACAGGCCTCTAAAAAAGTCTATCACTGTAGTAAAAAAATGTCAGAATATCTAATAAAAACAAGACGTCAATAATAATAATAATAATAATAATAATAATAATAATAATAATAATAATAATAATAATAATAATATATTGACTGTTGATTTTCTAGGTAGGTGGGGAAAGAATATAAAAATTCGTCATTTTCTCCATTCCATTCAAACTAATTTTGCAAATAAGATCGTGCTTAAAAGAATGAATGCTGATCACCATAGATCGTGACTGTAAGGTTTTTAGTTCCAAAGAATTCCAAAACAAATCCTTCTCAATGCGGAATCTTCTCCCTTTGATACTTCTATATGATCTAGGTTCCGCTCTACAGTTTCGTACTTTCCATATGGTTTGACTTCTAAAAGCAAGAATATCTAATGTTTTCCTCACTTATGCTGGTGATAAGGAATAAAGATATACACAGTAGTTTTTGTCTTCTCCGTAGTAAGTCACTTGTATCGCCTACAAATTAAGAGTGAATTTAATAGTGCACAATAGCCAGGAGGAATAATATAGTGTAATTAAGTAATGTACAATGTATTTAAAATGGAACACATTTCTTTCCAAATAGAATCTGGGAAATAAAAGTTAATACATATTAATAAACATATGCTATTACATCTTTCAGCATATATACTACGACACTTGACCATTTCCTGTAAACAATATGGAAGCAGTGCGTGGCACATTTTGTTAGCCATTTTTTCTACAGTCTACAAATGTTTTGTGATATAGAAATTCAAATATATACATCAATATCAGCAATGCCTATAAAAAGCAAAACTATCTGACGACACGTAACGTTTGCATCCAATAATGATATGATACAGTGTTTAATTAAAGGTCACACTTGCAACTCATGACCCTGTAAGTCCCGTTGGTGATGACGATGTTTAATGATATAATAGTTTGATCACACCGTTTGTTACAACCCCAAATGAAACAAGTTTTAAGAAAAACAAAACCTTTCCGAAAGTCCGTCAAAATTGTTACTAACCACAACACAAACAACAACAGCAGTCAGGTGGATAAAACATCTTTAATGTTTACCCATACTGAGACCTTGATTTTGACCTTCAACTCTGACCCCAAAAAGTTTTCAGTCTTCTCGAGTTGAAAAGGTCTGCCTGCTATGGTAGATGTTCATCAAGCATCCGTACGAAGACAGTGTGCATACAATTGTTTGTGATACGGATATGCATTTTCTCCTTGTGACCCAAAATGAACAGCAAGCCCAGCAAGTCCCTGTCCATTTCATTTCAAGTCTAGTTTTGATTCAGGGATCAAATAAAAATCGTGTTTCTGAATTTGAGTGCGAATATATGGACCATAGATTTATACTTCTAACCCGAACGTTGATGTCCAAGGTGTTGTTTTTATTTCTGGATTTTAAGGCCATGTTTGTTCCGCGCATGTTAGGGGCAGACATGGCGGCCAGTACTCTGATGGATTTTTTTTTCATGCTATCTATCTTTCCTTCATTTTAATATCAGTAACGCAAGGGAGCAGTACGATTGGTATGGCCTAATCTGTCCTAATCCTAGTAATTTACATTTTTAACTTTTGTAAGCTGTGTGCTTATTATATCTGCCCACAAAGCCAGTCAGATTCATCAAAGTAACACAGCGGGTTTTTATTGCTCACACACACACACACACACACACACACACACACACACACACACACACATACACACGTCTCTATGTCTGCAGATTTTCAAGATTTCCTTAATTTGACCTGTATACATATTTGTTTCCATATGCACTTATCTAATAAACTCACCCATTTCTTCAAGTCAATTTAATTCTAAGACGGCCAATACTATGAAAATGCGAATTCGAAAAAAGACAGGTTTATTTGTATGACATACATTGCTAGATATGGTAACAAAGTTATTAGACAGTTGATGATATGATGTTGTTAAATTAATGGGATATACGTATATTTGCATTTCAAAAGCAACATACATTAACACGATCATATTTATAAAATCTATGACTGGAGTATTTATTTTTATATCCTTTTAGTAATTAAAAAGAAATAAACGGTTTTTTTTCACGAAATTTATAATACATGTGTAATTTGATATCATACACAAATCTAATTTGTGTTAAAAAACAAATATACTATTTTAAACAAAAAAATCATAAATTACATTTTTGCAAAGAATGACAATCATGTACGCACAAATCTGAACCCAAAATACACATCTGTGATAAAATAAACATTAAAGTTACGCTTTACAATTTCTTTCTTTGCACATGATTTGATTTTCTTTATAAAAAAAGTGTTAAGCAGTTGTTTTTTCTCTCAGATAATCACGGCTATTTAAAAGACATTGTATATAAATATTAGGTATTTGTTAAAAATAACTTTTAGTTGCATTAATTTTGATATATGAATCTTGGATATAGAGTTGGGTTAAAGAGCAAACAGTTCGGTCTTACTTCACATGTGCAGATTTAAAAAAATGCTATATTCTCGTGGTCATATTCACTTCCTGAGCTTAGGGGTAAATTGGAAAAGAATGAAAGAGAATAACTTTGTTTTTAATATCTTAGTATTTTATGATACATTTGTTAAACTTTCATAAGTTTATGTCGTCTTCTATGGCAACATTATTTTCCCTTCCTTAATAACTACTACGGTAATTGTACTTGTGACTAGTTAAAGTGTAGTTGTAGAATACATGGTAGCAGCCATTTTGATCAATTGTCTGCTTTTAGAAGCGCGTTGTTTCCTTGATAGTAAAGGAAATTTCAATCACAAAACATGAAAGTAGCATCAAAGTATGCCAATATTTTCTCCACACTACTTCACCCTATTCTTAGTGAATCCACTTTCAAAAGTAGTTTATGACTGTACAGCGGAACCATAGGTTTCTGTCTGTAGCTTCACTAGCTTCCGTTACACGAAACTATTCGGTCTACTCAAAATGTCTGTAATGTTCTGTTATCAATATTTGCTTTACAGTTTCCGAATGGTCTGAAATAGAGGTAAGGAAAACCTCTAAATACATGTCTGTACATGCTTTAAATGACACAAAGTTCACAACCTATGTAAAAGCCACAATACGGTTTTTTTTTGATCATGGTGCAAAGTTGAGGGAAGTGTGGGGATACATACATAGTAAATCATATCATCAAATGAACCAGTGAAGATGTGTAGTTGGCTGACGCCCGGTATGACGTGAATTATAAAATGATGGATGACTATCATGCGACTATGTATGTGGTAATCTGTTTTTTTAATTTTTTTTTTATTTTAAAGAATTCCAAAGCCTTTCATTTGAATGGGAGAAGCATTGGAAGCTGTTCATGGTTGAAGTGTAAGTCCAATTCAATTAGAGGAACACTGAAAGTTATTTGGACGACATTTGATCTCTAGCTTATCTTGCCTCCTGAACTACCTCACCACCCTAAAAAACAAAACAACAACACCAAAAATAAAAACCCCACACACAAACGAGAAAGACATGCTATTGGAAAGGCGACAGTCATATATAACATCAGAATTTGAAGGAACAAAGTCATTAAATTTTGTTCATTTTCATGATCGTGCGTGTGTGTGTTTGTTATTTGGACGACATTTGATCTCTAGCTTATCTTGCCTCCTGAACTACCTCACCACCCTAAAAAAACAAAACAACAACACCAAAAATAAAAACCCCACACACAAACGAGAAAGACATGCTATTGGAAAGGCGACAGTCATATATAACATCAGAATTTGAAGGAACAAAGTCATTAAATTTTGTTCATTTTCATGATCGTGCGTGTGTGTGTTTGTGTGTGTGTGTTTTGGATTTTTAACAGAGCCTTAACAGATTTTTAGTCATATCGCTACGATGTTTGCAGTGTGGCAGTTTATAGTTAGGTTTAGCACTGGGACATCTTATATAGTACGATATCCTACCCAGTCACATTATTCTGTCACCAGGCCGACCAGTCCTAACACTGACCTAACACTGCTGTGCGCTAATCGAGGCAGCTATTTGTACCATTTATATCAATCATTTGTATGACTCAGACGGGGTTCGAAGTCGTGACCTCCCGCGTACGAAGCGGACGCTCATAACACGACTTAGTGGTACTAATGATGTAAAACTAATTTCAAATTTAAAACTATATTATTGCCAATTAAATGTTAAGAAACTCGCATCTTCAATTCTTTACTTTGCAAGCCATCCACAGTGAATATTTACTTGTTTCCAATCAGTTTACTTCATTATTAGTCACATTCTTTGCATTGTAGATTGCTTATTCTAGGAGTTGAACACTACATACGCAAATTAATGCACGAAACACACAGATAAATGAATGTGTCTCTTTTTGAAACCCCAGTTACATGTGTTCATAAATAAATGTATAGGCAAACAAACTAATTAAATTAATGGGCATCTTTCTTATGGTTACGACTGTTGTATGAAAACTACGTGCATTATCAATCGTATGGTCGCACGGCATCTCTATTATACGCGA
>JAEAOA010000241.1:1215000-1219278 GCA_016746295.1 Potamilus streckersoni
CATACATACATACATACATACATACATACATACATACATACATACATACACACACACACACACACACACACACACACACACACATACATACATACATACATACATACATACATACATACATACATACATACATACATACATACATACATACATACATACATACATACATACATACATACATACATACATACATACATACATACATACATACATACATTCATACATACACACACATTAACCAAAATAATTACTTTAGTTACCTTACTTTTTTAATTTTTAGAACATCAGGGTAATCCATAGACAATCTGGTTATAATTTTTTTTTATCCCTATAAAGAAACTTATAGAGTTCTTCCTTTTCCTGAAAACGTCAGTCATTTTATTTATCTACGATAATATTCAAATGATGGATCTGTTTGCTTTTTTCTGAAAATTTTTCCAATCGAAAAGTAATGAAACAATAAACTGGCCACATCATCGTCTTCAGGATGTTGCTTAGCAAAGTGATCAGTTTCTCTACGATTGATTATCTTGTCTTCTTCCCGTGTTCGTTATTGATTCCTTAACATTTTATATTGGTTTGTACTGTTTAGGACCACCCAAAGCTTTTCTCAAAATTACTTTAGCTTTATCTAAGCGCATATTTGAATATATATGCTTTTCCTTTTCTTCGCGTATCGTTTTGATATTATTTCGGAATTTATTCTGCTTGCATGGTGAACACTTCTGGTTTTCATTTCTTTTTTGGTTGACCTTTGTGTTATAAATTATAACAGATGAAAAGCTATGTTGGCCGTTAACATTCACGTGTTCTATGTCTATCATAATTTTGTTGCAAATATGTACATGAAAGGCCGAATCAAAACAAATGTACTTGTTAAACCATTAGCCTTCTAATGTCGATATTATCTCATTCACGTTCGTACTTTTATCAAATATTTGTTGTCAAGGAGAGCCTCAGGTCCTACATCATATAATATGAACAATATATGTTTACTTATAGAAGAATCATAGCTAATATTGTACCCTAAATTGATTCTGTTGTAGTGCATACTGATTTATTCCTATATGCTTCATCTAGAATTAGATGCAACTATTTAGTACGTATTTCCTTATCACATGCCAAGACTGAAACAGTTTAGATGCCTCCTAATACTTCCAAGCGTGTTTATTTTAAGCACAGTGTATTTTTTCTCGGCCGATAAGTCAGCCCGTAACCACTGATGATACTGATTAGCAATTTAGGGGTTAATATCGCCTATTAATTAAAACCTGCAAAAATCTGCAGAAAACTTGCTGTATACATTTGTGTATATATTATACACTTTCTGGTATTTTCCGCGGCTTTGTCGCTACCGTCGGCTGAAGGGTTTTTTTTTGTTGACACAAAAATAATATTTTCAGGGTTAAGCTTATTTTTTTATAGTTTTAAATCCAAATTCAAATAGCACAATTAGCTGTCCTGTGGCTATTTTGAATTTGGCGATAAATATGGTCGTTGGTAAGTACCGATACGTGTCTCGAATTTACGAAGGTTTGTTCCGGAAGGCTTTGAATGCAGCAAAATTGTACATTTTAATAAACAGGTGAGATTAGACCCACACATCGTCCATCAGTATCAGCTCAGATTTAGTGGTTGGCTTATAGGTAAGAACTTTTATAAATCCCAAATCATATTCAGTTTCATTTGTATCGTAACGATAATTAAAAGAGTGGAATGTAATAAATGCAAGACAGCATTTTCATTTTGTTCTAAGCCGTTGGAAGAAATTCTCACATTCAGGAATATGTTATATGTTGCTTAGATTATAGGCCTAATGCTCTTTTCTGGGACTGATGCTAACTGGCAAAATTATTACATTATACATGTACGTTCCTGAAAAACAAATATGCAATTCAGCCTTAAGCTATATGTCAGCCTAACTGTAGAAGAGATGTATAGATATATTTGTCATATGTTCATTTTGTGCTGAAGGTGCAGTCCATTATAAAAAGATATGAAGTTAATGGCACTTTTTACTTAGTGTGTGTAATGCTTTTTTAATATATCATTTATAAAGGTCAGATTTATACACTAAAATCAAATGTATGTAGAGGCGCTTTGGGCGATACCAGATCTACTTTGCATGATTGCCCAGACAATATCAGTAATTACAAGGTTGAGAACAATATGGAAAAATACCAACATTGCTTTTGGCTACGAAACAAGGTTGATGCGCTGGATTGTCATATGCATCTTCCTGTATGTTAGTGAAACACGGACGCTCACATCAGATCTACAAAAAAGGATTCAAAGCTCCGAAATGACATGCTGCCGCAAGCTCTTGGGCATCTGAAACTCTGACCATGTAAGCAATGAAGAAGTCCACAACAGGGTCCAACGAGCCATCAAATCCTATGAACACCTCGCCACTATAAAAAGCTCATACTGAAGTGGTACGGTCATGTCTCAAGATCATCTGAACTGGCAAACTCAATCGTGCAAGGTACAGTGCAAGAGTGCATACAGAAAATAGGTTTGAAGACAACATTAAGAAGTGGACAGGCATTAGATTTGGAGATTCTCAAAAGGTAGTAGATAACAGGGAAAGATGGAAAGAATTGGTTGCAAAGTCAACTGTTGTGTCCCGACGACTTCTTGGGTTAAATGATTGATAATGATAATGATGAACTTAAGCACGTAGAAGAGGGGTCCGTGACAGAATCCGATCCAACTCGTTTTTTTTAAATATATTCCTGCTTCTTTGAAAATAGGAAAGTAATGAATCAGTCAATTTTCGCATATTACCAAGCGTTTGAAGCTATGTATGTATGTATGTATGTATGTATGTATGTATGTATGTATGTATGTATGTATGTATGTATGTATGTATGTATGTATGTATGTATGTATGTATGTATGTATGTATGTATGTATGTATGTATGTATGTATGTATGTATGTATGTATGTATGTATGTATGTATGTATCTGTGTTGATATATGGGGGGTATGTATGTATGTATGTATGTATGTATGTATGTATGTATGTATGTATGTATGTATGTATGTATGTATGTATGTATGTATGTATGTATGTATGTATGTATGTATGTATGTATGTATGTATGTATGTATGTATGTATGTATGTATGTATCTGTGTTGATATATGGGCGGTATGTATGTATGTATGTATGTATGTATGTATGTATGTATGTATGTATGTATGTATGTATGTATGTATGTATGTATGTATGTATGTATGTATGTATGTATGTATCTGTGTTGATATGAGTGGAGAGATAAAATCAAAAATAAAATTAATAAATCTAAAGTGCCATATTATCCCAAATAAGTACATTCTTCTTAATTAATATCATAAATCTTTTCTAAAATTGAAAGATAGAGTATGTGTGTATGTATGTATGTATGTATGTATGTATGTATGTATGTATGTATGTATGTATGTATGTATGTATGTATGTATGTATGTATGTATGTATGTATGTATGTTTGTATGTTTGTATGTATGTATGTATGTATGTATGTATGTATGTATGTATGTATGTATGTATGTATGTATGTATGTATGTACGTACGTACGTACGTACGTACGTACGTACGTACGTACGTACGTATGTATGTATGTATGTATGTATGTATGTATGTATGTATGTATGTATGTATGTATGTATGTATGTATGTATGTATGTATGTATGTATGTGTGAGAGTGTCTGTGTTGATATGAGGTATAGAGATAAAATCGAAAATAAAATTAATATATCGAAAGTGCCATAATATAGTAGTATTAGGAAATGAGAGTTTTGGCTCACCCCCCACACCTACTCCCCCACCCCCTCCCCCACCCTTCGCCAAAACCCTCATTTCCTAATACTACTACTATGTAGACAGATATTTTGTAACCAGACAAAACAACAGGTGTTGGAATGCGATAAGCTCTGTCATACAGAGGTGACTAATTTGTTAGAACAACACATGTGTGGAATACAATTATTCTAAAGATGGCAAACGGGTTTTACCACAAATTTTTTATCAGATAACAGGATGAAAATTAAACTGTGTATTAGAACGTTTCAGTTAACAAGGCGGAAATTTAACTAGCATTAGAATGAAAATGATATTATTTTATATCTCATTACCAATGATTAATATTTCAACTGTTGATATTAAAAATACTTCACTATCACGACTATAGGTACTAAATATTACTTCACCGCTCACACAGCGACGGGACTCAAACAGATCTTTCATTTCTGGTTTGTTCAGAGGATATTTTTG
>JAEAOA010000242.1:0-12500 GCA_016746295.1 Potamilus streckersoni
TCGTTGTTACGTCATTTTTTCACGCTCAAATGATGATAAATCTTGGTGAGAGGATATTTATACTAGTTTAGACCCGACTTCCTACTTGATGGTAATTACTACTCAGGTCATTCGGTTACTTGTTACGTGAAAGCTATATAAAGAATTCCATATATCAATAATTTATTTGTACGACAAGTGAAGCAACCAAAGTAATATAGAGGGATGCATTTTTATCATTGACTCACTTTCTTTTTAGGACAAGCCTTTTGAAAAATTCAGGGTTTTTTTACAAGCCTCTTTAGAGACATGCGCTTTTGCATCGGGGTGGGGTAAGCACAAAGAAATAGTAATTCAATAACATTGCTATATTTCATTTGAATGGTGGGAATAGTTTTCCCAATGATTATTATCGTAGTTTACATACAAATGAATGAATGAATGAATGAATGAATGAATGAATGAATGAATGAATGAATGAATGAATGAATTTACAGATTGGTGGATGCAGGTTTATAAATATATCATCCATGTCAATGTATTTATAGTTTACTGATAAATGAATGAGCTTTGAATGGATGGTTGGATACTGGTATTACAATTAACATTAATTTCAATGTTTTCGTAGGTTATGTATTCATAAATTAACGAGTGACTAATGAAGGAAGGAATAAAGAAATGCTGATTATTAACTTATCATCCCTGTATTTTATTGCCGCATTATTTCTAGCATATGTGAAATAATCTAGTCTGAATGTACAATGGTAAAAGGTCACAATACAATAAATTAAATAACACTACCAATTAAAACTAGGTGTCTTATAGGTAACTGAGAAGAAACACATTGTTTCACTACTAGATGTATATTTCAAATTGTATATTTCAAATTCATGTTCGTCATTGTACGAAAGTCATATTTTTTCTTGCCTTTATTATTCTTAACAACAAAGGTATGTAATCAGCGTTTTCCTGCTTAATTTAATCATTCCCAGAAACGAAGATAAAAATCACAACCACAATTTTACGGGTGTGGTAATGAAGTTTTTTTATAACACATTCAGCAAATGCTGACGAAATGACAGAAAGGTACAAAGATAGATAGAAAATCAGGTGCAAAATATTGTGATCATATATATTGTGATATATATATATATATATATATATATATATATATATATATATATATATATATATATATATATATATATATATATATATATATATATATATATATATATATGTGTATATATATATATATATATATATATATATATATATATATATATATATATATATATATGTGTGTGTGTGTGTGTGTGTGTGTGTGTGTGTGTTACGATTACGCTCTGTTAAAGGTAACAAATAAAATAAAATGAAGCCAACAAACTTTGTAAATTTTAATATAAAAAGTTATCTCCCGAGAAAACAAGGTAAAAATATGATATAGGACTTACGGTTTCTAAATATAATCCAAAACCTATTTCTAGAATCTAAATATATAAGTTCTCTAGCAAAATGATCTAATTTGAATCAAGGATCGAATCTCGATGAGCTTCTAATATGGAAAGCAATGACGTCAGATGAGGTAGTTGTACTGGTTGCAACAGCTTCTCGTTGAAACACAATTTATAATGTTCTGTTTTAGAATTCCAGAATACATATCTTTCTCCCAGAAATTTTATGAACAAAAGCAAAGCACTTTTTTTGTCTCCCAGAGAATATGAAGCATTAAATTCCGAAATATAGATGACTTTCAAAGCAAACTGGCAACGAAAAAAAAAACACCCTGAGTCCTAACGGTGTTAGAATATAACGGAAAAATCTACTAGAAAATGTTTCTTTTAAACCTTGATTTTAGATCTCATGGCGGTTCACGTGACAGTCGATCTGATCACTATTTTGAACAGCACAAATAGCCACTTTGCACGTAGCCAGAATAGCCCTAATCAAATTCTCACACTGAAAATAAATTTTGAAAAGGCTGTTTACAACTTGGCTAACAATATGACCTTGGTGTGAGCCAATAATTTCCATTCAATGTTTGCAAACACGAAACCAAGATTAAGAAATATGTTAGCTAAAGATATAATCGAAGAAAACATTTGCGTTCAACTCAGGTCAAAACGAAACATTAAATAAAATGGGGGAAAAAAATCCAGTAAAACTATTATTCTTGCAATAAAATGTAATGAAACCAAGAAGAAAGAACTTAACATACAAGCAATTTGATTACATAAACGTAACTGTATATATATATATATATGTGTGTGTGAATCTATATATATATATATATATATATATATATATATATATATATATATATATATGTGTGTGTGAATATATATACAAATATATATACAAATATATATGTATATATATATATATATATATATATATATATATGTGTGTGTGTGTGTGTGTTGTGAAAATATATCACTATATATATATATATATATATATATATATATATATATATATATATATATATATATATGTATGTATGTGTGTGTATGAATATATATATATATATATATGATAAAAATATATCTATTAAACTGAGAAGATTGGCGATGAATAAGAATATATTTCAAAGGGGACGACACAAATATCAACCAATAAAAGGTAACCGATATCTTGTCAACGATATCTATTTAAGTCCCTGACACAAATGAAACGTAGCATGATGCAGCCATGATAACGAAATATGACTATCCAAGTTTTGCCACGTATAAAAAAATTGTACAATTATATACCAAATTTGTAAAGATATTAAACTTGAGATTTCATGTATGTATGTATGTATGTATGTATGTATGTATGTATGTATGTATGTATGTATGTATGTATGTATGTATGTATGTATGTATGTATGTATGTATGTATGTATGTATGTATGTATGTATGTATGTATGTATGTATGTATGTATATGTGTGTGCGAGCGTGCGTGCGTGCTATGTATGTATGTATGTATGTATGTATGTATGTATGTATGTATGTATGTATGTATGTATGTATGTATGTATGTATGTATGTATGTATGTATGTATGTATGTATGTATGTATGTATGTATGTATGTATGTATGTATGTATGTGTGTGAGTGTGTGTGTATGTGTGTATGTATGTATGTATGTATGTATGTATGTATGTATGTATGTATGTATGTATGTATGTATGTATGTATGTATGTATGTATGTATGTATGTATGTATGTATGTATGTATGTATGTATGTATGTATGTATGTATGTATGTATGTATGTATTTATGCATGCATGTACGTACGTAGTTTAACGACTACTCAGCAAAATAATAACTACATGGCACATGTAAAAACAAAACTTACACAAAAACTGTAGGGAGATGGTCCCTACCAAACAAATGTAAGCATGGTGAGTGTTTTCGGTTTCTAACGAACGTCCAGATTTAAAAGTGAGATGATATGAACTATTGCATGTATATATCCCTGTTTTATCATTAAACGGTGCCTATAAACATAGACGGCTGTATGGTTCCAAAACAAATATAAAGTTCTAAAAACAGTAAAAACGAAGAATTGTAAGCAAATACATAATTCCAACCACCTGTTGACCATTTAAACTATTTTAGTTACTGAAATGTTGAACATCGTTGAATGACCGAATATAAGAAGACGGGGATTACTTTGTTAAAAATAGTAGAACTATGACAATAGTGATAAAAATATTCTTACAAAACTAAGTCATATATCTCATGCTTGAGGAGATTAAAATATATTAGTTGCATTATTGGTCATCATAATTTTCAATAGATAAACGAATTATAGATGCACAACTAATAAGACTGTCTAGTTTTTCATCTAATTTATAACTATTACAGAGTTGGAAATGAGACGATTTATCTTTACGTTCAATTCCAAAATTTATCAGTAAGCTAAAGTACTACTTTAATACAATTATATAATCCACTCTCCTTTTGCCAGTATTTTTAACTCGTGTAATATTGCCAAATTTATCATTATTAGCTAACATTCAGTAGATGTAAACTAGCTGTACATTTCTGCCAGGGATACATGAAAGAAAACACGATTCATAACCTAATCCAATCAACATTAGCTCAGTTACTCCAACTATTCCTGTAAAACCTATTGGTAGGTACATAGAACGTGTGCATTGTTTCCTTTCCACACTTATGGTCACTAGTATAAATGATAATGTATCAATACAGACTATTAATAGGGTATATAACATATTTGATAATTCATTGTCCGCCAAGAGTGTTTCTCTATATAAAGACAACAAAATTTTCCATTTAATTTAACGCAAATTTCCCCCACAGTGAAGCTATATATACCTGTAATTCTTTGCAGTACCACATTATTGACACTTGCAGTCCATATCGTGTAAATCTTTATATAACTTCAATAGTATTACCGGATAGACAGTTAATAATCACTCTCGACAAAACCGACAAAAAACTGAGCAATTTACCAAATTATTCATATGCATACAAAATCATACAGCATAGATAGAATTCAATTTAAAAGGCCAGGGCCAACAAAGTGGGACAATTACTGAGGAGAATAGGTGACGAAATCTATTAAATACACTGCAATAGATACTTGATATAAGTTTACAATGTTCTACAAATCGATGGGCAGCAAGGCTTGTTGAGGTCCTTATTCACTTCGGCTATTATTTACCGTGATAGGTAGGTACATGTTTTACATATGGCTTTAACACTTGTGTAAAGAAGATATGTTCTCTTCTATCAAGTTGGCTGCGAAAAAAAAATTCACTTAACGTTACCAATCACCATCATACTACAGATACCCCAACACATCACTGAGATGCTTCATATGAGACGTGTGCAACTTTGCGATATATGTGCTATTTTTAATACCTGATGTAAGCGAGCGATATTTGGAAAGCTATGAACATTATTTCAACATAGTGCGAAAATCTGATCCAGTTTGTGGAGAGGAGTCAATAGATGTCCGTATAAAGCAGCGCGTGCAATTCATGACCACATAGCGGGATGACTAAATGATTTTAATCCCTGATGGGTCTTATCTGTTTACAATATAGGGAAGAGAAACATTTTTGAGACTTTTCTGACTGAGACATTGACATTTAAAGGCAACCTCGTAACAATACGGTCATGATATCTTATGCATGGAGACCCAAAATTGTGTCCCGGATAAACATAATTGTTAAATTATATACCAAATAATAAAGATATTAAGTGTGATATTGTAGGTAGGTAGGTAGGTAGGTAGGTAGGTAGGTAGGTAGGTAGGTAGGTAGGTAGGTAGGTAGGTAGGTAGGTAGGTAGGTATGCTTGTATGTTTGTATGTGTGTGTGCGTTTATGCGTGTACGTATGTATATATGTATGTACGTATGCATGTATGCATGTATGCGTGTACGTACGTATGTATGTATGTATGTATGTATGTATGTATGTATGTATGTATGTATGTATGTATGTATGTATGTATGTATGTATGTATGTATGTATGTATGTTTAACAGCAACTCAGCATAAAAATATCTATACGGCAGATGCCAATTTACCAAAAACTTTGTAATAAAATTGCACTAAAAAAAAAACATGGGAAGATAATTCCTACCAAACAAATGTCAGCATGATGAGCAAATTCCAGATCTAAAAATGAGATGATATCAATGATGCATGTACGTGTCCATGTTTTATCATTTAACAGCACCTATAAACATAGATGCAAATATGGTGTCAACAAAATGTAACGTTCCAAAACGAGTAAAAGAAAAAAATTGTCCAAAAATACATAATTTCAACGACCTTTCGATCATTTAAGCTACTGTATTTACTAACATTTTTGACATCGATGCGTGACAATAAAATGACCAAATATAACTCAGAAAATAGGAATTCTTTTAGTGAATATATAAGAACTATGATAAATAAAAAATGATTACATTATTCCTACACAGCGTTGTATATAGCATGCTTGTTGAGACAAAAGTATATTAGTTTCAAAATGGGTATCATTAGATGTAAAATAGCTGCACATGTGGACAATGGATGCATGAAATGAAACAGGAATCATAATATAAATCGATCACCTTTAGCTCTGTTTCTCTAGTTATTCCTGTAGAAGTTATTGGGAGATACATTGAACGTGTGTAAACGACACTCACTGGGTCACTGGCGTGCACGATAACGTATCACACAGTTACTATTAATAGTTCTTACGCACCAGCGTTTGAATATTCAGTGTCGATAAAGGGTGTTTTTCTATATATAGACAAGCGGTTTATCCATTTAATTTAATGACTCATTCCACCAACTTGAAGCTATATAAACATCCAATCCTTTCCAGTCTCTCATTGACAATTCCAGTCCATATCATTTAAACATCATAGCTTGTACAACTTCAATTGTGTCGTCTGCTGGATAGGTCATAATCACTCTCGAGGAAGTGAGCAAGTGCAAAACCGAGACTATATTGAACAATACACAAAATTATACGTATGTATAGACAACCATTAGGTATGGATAGAGGCTCAATTTCCAAAGCTAGGGCCAAGAAAGTCACCGTATAGAATAAGTCTCTCGTCCCATCTAAACTGAAAATGTGTTCAAGTCGGATATAAGTCGGGCACATATCTTCTGCTCAGATGATCTGCTGTGTTAAAAGTGTTTAGACAGAGCACATTAACAAGTATATTAATAGTGTCCGCAGCTCATCAACTAGATAATTTTCATTATGATCAGATGGAACAGTGCAGACAAATAATGGATATCATAGTGCTAAAATATGATTCCAGTTCTTGTTCATTATTTACAACGGAAGAAATATGTCAAGCATGACATAAAGATGAGAGCACAATTAAGTTTAGATATTGCTGGTTTAGAGTGGATGTCTTTATCATTGATTCAAGGTGGTAAGGAACACTGGATAAAATAATTCTATGTTTGGTGATATTATTGTCAGAATTCAAGACTTAAGTTACATCTCTGAACATTCCTTTCTGCAATTGTAGCCTTAGTCGAAGAGGATTAGTTGACATTTAGTAATTATCATTAAATTGTTCATATAAGAATAAGCATTTCCAAAAAACAAATTCACGTCGGCCGTGATTATTAGATCGAAATATACATGGATGCATTGAACAAAACATTTGTATGTTTCATAATTGATTAAGGAGTTTTGGTGTTAATTTGTGAATATATCATTTGCTTGCATATTATTGATTTATAGTACTAAATCTAATCATCTATTGGTTTGAATATGTACATTTAAATCTCAATTCATCTTTCCTAGAAAAATTTACATTGTTCATATTTTTAATTTTTTTTTTAGCTCTGTTAGTAATAATGATTCTTTTGATCAAAACTGAAGCAATAAAATTATAGTTTCTGAATATGATTTCTCGTCATTTCAATACAATCATTAAAACTTCATGTTACTGATCAATAAATAAAAAATATATCGTTGAGGACGCTTCCAAAAAAGGAGACTTTCTCTTCTCAAGTAGACTTTGATCTTCGCACTAATGTTAATCAAGAGATACATTTATTGACTAGACGAGGCAATGATGTAGAAAGAAATGAAAACATGAATTCAAAAGAAAACGAATAATTGGTCAGTAAGCATATGCATCAATCTCTTAAACATTGTCAAAGTTAGAATATTAATTATCGCCATCTCTAATCTTATTTAATATATTATATTCAACAGTTTGATCTTAAAATGCAGGTTATTAATTTATTTATTTAAATTATTTTTTATTTATTTATTTATTTATATATTTATTAACACAGTTCCTACTGTATCACAATAAATTCAGTTAAGATCATCTCAGCTCGTTAAGATTGTCCAATCATTACTTTAGTGACGATCTGGTAAAACAAATATCTACAAGTCTGAGACTATGTCTCCAATTTTTCTAGAATTATTTTAAAAGTATTTACCTTTGTTGACTATAAGCCTTCAGACCATTATCTATCTATCTATCTATCTATCTATCTATCTATCTATCTATCTATCTATCTATCTATCTATCTATCTATCTATCTATCTATCTATCTATCTATCTATCTATCTATCTATCTATCTGTCTGTCTGTCTGTCTGTCTGTCTATCTATCTATCTATCTATCTATCTATCTATCTATCTATCTATCTATCTATCTATCTATCTATCTATCTATCTATCTATCTATCTATCTATCTATCTATCATATTGCCATGTTCAATATTGTGTAGATTTTATTTACATCATTATTGTCAATCACGAACAACCTGGTTTGAAAAGCTTGATATGAAACCTTCTATTCCTTCCTGGAAAATGTTAACGCGATGGGAATTGGTGGATGGAATGAAAGTAGAAGAACAATTTCAAAACTTGTCATATTTATTATGAACCAGTATTTAGGGTATATCATAAATACCTCAACTCAATGATAATCTTGATTTGAGTGTTTATGATGGGATTAATTTGATATCGGAGTATCATTCTAGTCTCGGAAAACTGACTACCTTCGGCTATCAAATCTGATTATATGCAAGCACCTAGATCAGCTTACCATATATATATGCTTGATTTAATTTCCACAAGACGAACTGATCAACAGTATGTGCTAGCTTAAAATTACGACATTACGTCATTGCTAGTGATACCTAAAGCTCATTAAAATTGTTGCAGAAATTATGTTTACATACATCAGTTCCGGATATGTTTAACGTTGATGGATGAAGCAACAAATTAACAAATGTGTATGTAACTCATAAAATGGGAACTATTTAAGTACATGTTTAATAACTATGATAAAAACGTTATATTATTATATGCTCATTTTGTTTCCGTTAACTTTTTATTGTCAGAATCGTTTAATATATTCCGATTCTACACGACTTTTTACTGCACAATGCATGTACTTAAAAATAGTATGCTGTATAAGAACTACTTTGCTAATAAACCAAGTACTCTCAAGCAGTTGACGTTTTATGGTCTCATTAATCAGATTTGATTGTAAATGAAATAAACAAGCTGTTTCGTCTATTTGAATGTAGAGAAGATAAATTTAACAATGTGGACGAATTCACTAAGTCACAAACGAAACTTTCAAACAAGTAAACGAATGAATATGATATTAGCAACGTTAACAGTGAACGTGAGAGACGTAATTATTGCAAATACTATTACGATCATTCAAGAGAAATATTCGTAACTTGCAAGTGAGAGGGCATAAGCATGCCTTCTTTAGCTAGTACTAAGAATTTTAAGAAATATACTTACATTAATGCATCCTTAAATTCTTCATTGAATTTACCCACAAAATCGATTCCATCATAAGCAGAAAAGCAGAATTGAGTTGAATCAACATATTCCAATATTCCATACCAACTGAAAATGTGTTTACAATAAGCATTCATTCAAAATATGGCTCTAAATTTCAATTTTAAATAGACCAAAACGAGAATTGTTTAAACTAATGTCTAGCGCGCGACCTAGTTTAAACGTCACCGGGCAATGGGCAATGCTATGTATGCATCAATAGTGTTTATATATATATATATATATATATATATATATATATATATATATATATATATATATATATATATATATATATATATATATATATATATATATATATATATATATATATTACTTCCGTCATTTTGATCCCTTATTCCGGATCATCTGGTTATTTTTTGACATAATTGTATGTTATGAGGTTATGAACAAACATCTATTATATATTTATCATAAAGCTCAAAGCTCTGCTTTGGCGTGAAATTTTTAAAATACAAATGTAAAGACTCTTATTGCAATAATAACTTTTAGAAACTTTCACAAGTATTCTTTATTAAAACCAACAACTGCGATGGTCTGTATATATTTATTTTTCTTACATCAGGCATTCCATACGTCTTTCCACTTTTTTATTTTTTTTCTATCAATCGACAAATAGATCAACCAGTCAATCTACCAAATATGACTACCAACATTTAATGCCCTATTTACCACCGTATATATGGTCTATTATGGGCTTGTAGGTTGATCTTCAAATCATAGGCATGACTATATCAAGGATTTGTTAGGGTTATTATGCTTTGTAAGCGACAACATACAAGCATAAGTGTTCCAAATTACTGACTATTCACGCCAGAAAAGTCGATTAAATTAAAATTACAAATAAACTGCGTTACTTTTATCTAGCTGACAGCATTATCTCAGCTCATCCAACATGTCTTGTGAAACGTATAGAGGTATCATATACCATATACATTGTTCACTTTGCCTGACTATTGTTAACGGTAACTTACCACCGCAAAAACTAATAATAGCTTTTTACGCGTTAGTAACTGGTTTTTTTTTTCTATGTACACAAGCGGTTTTTCCATTTAATGTAAAAATAAACTCATGCGACTTCGAAGCTATACAAACGTCTAAACCTGCTAGATAGTTCATAATCAAAACATCGAGGACGTTGACAAGTGCAAAGCAGAAACAAACTTGAACAATTTAATAAATTATTCAAATGCACAGATAATCATTAAGTATAGATAAAAGTTTTTTTTTTATAAGGCCAGTGCCAAGAAAAGTGGGACAGTTACTCAGGAGAATTGGGGACGAAATCGAGCAAATAAAGTACAAGAAACACTTCATAGTGGCAAGTACATCGTATTCAATAAATCGATGAGCATCACAGTTTGCTAAGGTTTTTAATCTCTTCAGCTATTATTTGCCATGACAGGTAAATACTTTAATCTGGCTCTTACACCAGAGTAAAGGAGATATGTTCGCTTCCTTCAACTGAAACATATATCCAGATAATTGCGAATGAAAATTAACCTGACGTTATCAAGATGCCGCTATATCATGGGTGTACTATAGATTCCCGACTTCACTGAGATCAAGCACGTGCGACTTGTGTTCCCTTCAGATATGTGTGATATGTAATATCTGATAGAATCAGAGATGACGAGAAAGATATGAACATCTTTCAAGCATAGTCTAAAAATAGAATTCGATTTGTGCAGAGAAACATTCAGTCAAGGTAACAGAAGTATATAGATTTCAGTATCAAGCAACAAATGCCGTTCGTGTCGGCAATGGTGAGTTGATCATAAACGATTGTAATCTCTTATGGGTCTCGTCTTTTTACCTTTCCGGTTGATGCTTTTACATTGAAAGGAAACTGCTTAACCAGATAGGTTAAATCAGAACACTGGAACAGATGCAATGTCTGTTATTTGTCGCAGTAACCGCTATCAGTGATATGTTCCTGCTCAGAGACAAATGTTAGAGCCCTTACTACATACAAATGACCTTTCCAACATCCCTCTATTTAACACGTCTGACATATGTGAACTGTAAATGTCTTCAGATCTGACAAACGTCGGACATAAATTGTCTTTTCTAATAAGCTGCCCTGTTAAAATGTTTTACAAAGAGCACAAGTTATGTAATTAAAAATCAATAAATGGTGCATGCGACACCATCAGACTTGAGAAAAATTATTATGATCAGATATACCTCAGTCAGTGCAGCAACAAGACGATTATGACATTGCTAAACTGTGATTCAAAGAGAACACTGGATACGTAATACTTATAATATCCCATTTATTTCGAAGGAAGAAACTAATTAAACATGTCATAGCATTGAAACCGCCGTTAAGTTTAAATATAGCTGGTTCAGACAGGATGTCATTTTCCCTGTAGAAATGTATTCAGCATTGTAGAGAACATTGGCCAAAGGAATTCTCACTTCGATGATATGCTCAGAATTCAAGATTTCAAGTAAACTCTCTTAACATTCCATTCTGCATTAGCAACCTTGGTCAAAGAGGATTAGTTGACAGTCATTACTTGTCATGAAATGTACGTTTCAAAATAATCAATTGAAACAGTTTCGACACATTATTCATACGTTGATTTATATAACAAAGTGATGTTTAATTTGTATATACAGTTTTTTTTAGATGTGTTTTTAGTCGTTTATAATTTGTGGCATGTATTATAGTAGGTGCGTTTTATTAGTTTATAGCACTCAAACCTTATCATCTGTTGGTTTGATATATGCATGAAAATATAAAGTCATCTTTGAAGAAAAATTAACTTTGTTCGTTATTTTTAAATTTTCTTTAGCTCTGCTAAACAATGATGTTCATTTTTATAAGAATTGAATCAATGAATCTATATATCCTGAACATGATTTCGCATTATTTTACTACAAAATATTTTGACCTCCAATAAATCAAAATATATAAATATAACATTCAGGAAGCATCCGAAAACAGAGATTTCATTTCCTCGTGTAGAGTTTTCTTTTTGCACTGATGTAAAAGCACTAATTCTAAACAAAGGATACATTTATTTACTATGCAAACGAAGTGACAAATAAAAAAAAATTTAATTCAAACGTAAAAATAATCTTTTAGATAACGCATGTTTTAATATCTTGATTATTGTAAAAAAATGTATAATATCAATTATAACCATTTTTATATTTATTTCATATTTAATACTTAACATTTTGATCTCAAA